>CAUYQG010142767.1:0-15234 GCA_963574415.1 Tarsius wallacei | reverse complement strand
CCCTGATTTCCTTCTCTTGCCTGATTGCTTTGGATAGAATTTCCAGCACTATGTTCAATAGGAAGGGTGAAAGTGGACATCCTTGTTTTCTTTTCAGTTCTTAGGGGAAATGCTTCTAGTGCTGTCCATTGAACAAAATGTTGGCTGCAGGTTTATCATAGGGGGTTCTTATTGTTTTGAGGAATATTCCTTCTATGCCTAGGCATTTAAGGGTTTTTATCAAAAAGGCATGCATTTTGTCGAGTGCTTTATGAAATAAATTTCTGATATGTAAGCCAAACAGTCTATAGTATATTGTCATAGCAGCCCAAGCAAACTAATACATGTGGTTTCATTCAAATAGATGAAAATAGCTGTAAAAATTTAACTATATATTGCGTATCGATAGAACATTATGTAGTTATGTCAACTGGTCTCACTTAAATTTATGATTACTTGTGCCTAATGTGTATTTACCAATAGCCAACTAATCATACTGCATTTCTTTCTGTGCTCCTTGCTTCTGCTGAGATTCTCTTGTCAATGTCACCACTGAGTTCCATCTTGCTAAATATGATGGTTAGTTCTTTGTTCCTATAATCGACTGAAGTCTACCTTCACTTGACACAGTGAAGTGTCCACTTGTTGAAACACTCCATGTCTGCTTGTTTGGTGATGCCTCACTCTTAATTTTTTATCTAATTCCTTTTCCATTTTTGTTGTGGCTTATTAAGCCACCTTCCTCTCCCTCTATCTAAACATTAAATGTTAAAGATGTGGGCTCCATTTTGGTTCCTGTTATTCTCCTAAATTTTATTTCCTTTTGGTGGAATCTAATCGTATTCTATAGATAAAGGTAGCTTTTATGTATTGATGTTTCTCATATTTACATCTCTAGCTCTGATTCTTCCTCTGAACTATAGCGAACTACCTAATTGGTAGTTTGTAGAAATTTTTTAAAGAATTTTTTAAGTTTTAAAACATATCTATTTTATTATTTCAGTATGTTTGAAACAATGATGTTTCTGGATATGTCCAATATTTTCTCTTTTTTTGGCCTGGTAAATGAAAGGGCAAATGTAAAAACCAAATTCCCAAAATAAATTTTATACCGTCACGTCCATGTCCTAGACCATGCAATTAAGTACTTATATAAGCTTTTCAAAGAATAGCCTGTGAAGTGTTAATTAACTCTCTTTAATTTTACATCTTTAGGAGGGAAATATAATTCAGTAAGTCCCCTAGAGAGGAACAACTTCCATTCACAAGAGCACATTTTTAAATCCAATTTGTTCATAAATCAATAAATTTAGTCCAGTTACCCAACTAACACAATTGACTATACAGTACCAGCTATATCATCACTGCTTTTATGCTTGCTTCCAGATATCCTGGGCTTGAAATAAGAATACTAAGCTACTGTAATCTACACAGTACTGTAAAGAATAATAAAAAAAAAAAAACACTTGTAGAGGATGCATGCACATGAGTATGTATGCCAGGCACGTGGACTAGCTTACATGATTGGACACGTGAATGCATGTTCATATCTTTGAAAGTTCACAACATGAAGTTTTGTATGTAGGGGACTTACTGCAATGGCAAATCTCAAGTATCATTAGCAAAAACATAGTGAGTAGATGAAAAATTGTTTCATTTAACACAGATTAATACTAGTGCATTATCTCTACATTGAAACTAATTGATGGATTATTTTCAGGTTGTTTCATTATGTTTCATGATCTTTCAATAATAAGGGTCTACAAAATATACCTAACACTGTTAATACATGAGTCTGTGAACTTCAAAAATGTGACACATATTTCACTTTTTAGAAATGAACAAAACAGCATATGTTAAATTAGTGTATACATTTTCACGTAGAAGTGTAAGCAAAAGACTGATTAGCACTTGCAGAGTTACATGCCTTTATCAAGTCAGGATATACCCTTATGTATTTATTTATTTGATCATTCTTACAAGTAAATTGTACATATTTTCATGGCTGCTTTATACAATAATATCACATAACTATTACTTATACCACTAAAACAAATTTAACTGACAGATGAAACAGCAGCAAATAGCTCTTGAGTTTTCCAGATAAATAATTTACAAAATGACTATATATTTACTCTATGGACCTTAATGGCATTTCTCTCGTTTAAAATATACATAATAAATACGTGCAGTTATTTTATCCAAATGTGTACATGAATCTGGGAACAATATTTTAAAAATATAATCAGAAAATCACTCAATATATACTTATCCAATCTTAAGTAGCTGTTTTTTGCACTTTTCTCTCTTTCAGGTTTCTTATGGGAATAATGTAGAGTGTGAATCTCTCCAAAACCCATTTTCATATAACAATAAAATTGAGTAAACTCAATACAAATATCTGCATTATGCAAATAAAATGTTACTATTACACCAGAAACTATGAAAAACTCGAGATTTAAAAAAAATCTCCCTCCTACTTACTGAAGTGCTTATCCCTGGGTCTAGTTAAACACATTTATAACTGAATGACTTCTCCTTCAGTTTTTGTTAGAGATTGAAATATATGGATCTAGGTGCGTTATTTAATTTAGCACCTACACTTTAACTAAATGTTTAGATTAGTTAATTGTTTTCTTGTTAGACATTTCCCAAGGTGTTGTTTTAGTATGTTGCTAATCTAACATTAAGAAATTCTCATTCATTTCTAACCAAATTCTCTTCTAATTTTATTTTTTAAAAACAATTATATTTAAAATTAAAAATGAAGTAAGCACACGTAATTAGGGCAGTTTTTTATATGGAAGGGAAATAAGGATATTTTAAGAGATACCTTTCCCAAGCAGGGTGCATACAGATGTCAGTTCTGCACTGCACAAAGGTGCCTGTCAGAGCGGGTGAGAGGAGACTGATATCCAGCCCACCTTTCATTTGTCAAGGTCTGTGGGCTTATACAGAGCTGCCTCAGCCTGGTGGATGGAAGAATTTTTCATTTGTTTGCTTGCTTGTTTTTATTTTTTGGTCGGGAAGCAAACATCTGCCAGCCAAGCCAAGAAGCTGAAGCCTGTGTCTACCTAGAAGAGGTGGTTTCTTAAACCTCATAAATTAGACTCTCCACCTGCAAAGGCCCTGGCTTGATATATCTGTTTTTATGCACTTAGAAAAGGAAGGGGTAAGAAAAATGACAACAGATGCAAAAAGCTTTATAAAAGACTCAACAAAATCTAGTTATCATAATATAGCCCTCAAAGAATTGTCAATTGAATATCTTACACAAATACTGAACATAAACAATGCAGAGTAATCTGTGGGATGAAACAAAAAGTAAAATAAGAAATTGTACAATCTCTTTCCCCCAAATTTATCAAATATTTTTTAGCACCATCTATGGGCATTTCTGAATTTTAATTCCAAGAAGGAAGAAAATAGAAAAACGAAGGAAGGAAGAAAGGGAGGAAGGGAGAAAGGGAGGAAGGCAGGCAGCAGGAAGGAAGGAAGGAAGGGAGAAAAAAAGATGGAAGGAAGAAAAGAAGGAAGGAAACACTGATTTGATATGATAGCCCCATACTCTAGCAGCAATAGAATTTCATACTTGGACTTTTGAGATCACTGAAAACAGCATTTTTATTTTTCAAATGAGGAAAATCAGATGAGGAAAAAATATCAGAAATGTTGAGATTTCTAGGCTAGCAAATAAAAAAATTCAGAGAAGTATTTTTCAGAATTGAAAATCTCATTTCACTTTCAATCTTATATACCCTTATAATAATTGCCACATTCATCAGTCTTTTCCATGTATTCACTTTCAAAAGATTGGTACTTTATCATTTTATAGGTGAGGACACGGATACATAAATGATTTAAGTTGGTTAAAATCACACAAGCTTGATCAAAGAGGACTGGTCAAAAAAGATTCGTCAAAGAATTCAAGGTCAGATAATATAATGCCAGAGCCTGTAAACCTAACCTTCACATCTTACTGATTTCCTTAAAGCTTGGTTGAAGAATTAGGACATTCACACACAAAAAAGGTATTATTCAAAATGATACCATGCAATGATGACATTCATTATATCACTACAGAGATTCTAAGAAGGGAACCTATCTATTGAAAGTGAACTGAAAAGGCATCCTGCAAAGGACTTAAGTTGGACCTTGATAAATGGAGAAAGTTTGAATTGGATAAAAAATATGTATTGGTAAAGGAAAAGGTCATTCTAAGCAGCGGCAGCAACAACAACAACTGTACACCTGTTCAGAAAGATTAGGGGTTATCAAATTATATTAAAGAGAAAATGAAGTCATATCATAGAAGATTTAAAATTCCAATTGAAGGTGTTCCCTCCCCACGTGTCTTTCACAATAGGTCCAATAAGAAGCTAATGGTGAGTAAATAGAAGACATATAATAGGTCATGGCCTTGGCCTGGCAGTACTATTTTATTTGGTTTCGATTGAAATGTAAATATATAGAGAAGATAAAGCAAAAATTTTTACAGTTGTTCAGCAGAAACAAGTTAGAAATAGTACTTATCAATGTCTTTCCTGGAATTAGTCTTTTTATAATATTTATAGGTTTCTTATAATGAAACTATGCTTAACTTAAACACAATAAATTCGGAAATGATTTTGGAAAGTGATGGCATCATACATAACTGTCATGGTGAATTAGAAGTAGGAGCCATTGACCAAATCAGACAACATTTACATAGGCAAGGAATTTGAGTCAAATGGGGCTTTTAAAATGAAACAGAATCAGACAATGGAAGTCTATATTTATTTGAGTGTAGTAAAAAAATCATAGCAATTGGTCAATTCAGGGTGGTTTGTAAGGTTTACCACTCTCATATGCATATGTTTCAACCAGTTATCTTTTTTCTGCAGATATTTTGGCTTTATTTTTAAGTTTCTGTTATAAAGATGCATCTTACAGTTTATGGACGCATTTAGTATAGTGGCTCCTCCCTCTCCCTGGCGAATGATGGTGCATCTTACAATCGATGATATCAAATTGAGGAAATGATAGTATATAAAGAGTTCAATGCAATGTGAAGTACAATATGTTCAAAAGTGCTAGCTTTAACATGTAGTATTATTTTACTTAGTTCCAGTAAACATAAAAACATTTTTTGAAATTGCCAGACATTACATTATTTTTGCTTTAATAGTAAAATAAATAAAATACAATTATTATAATGTGCCCTACACTTAAGTTAAAAAAATTATTATGAATTTTATCTTTCTCAAAAATAAGACTTGCTTTCTTAATAAGAAACTGTTATCTTTCAAAAAAATTGAATAGCGTTAACGGCTTCTGTGTTAAGGCAATACTTCAGAAAGGAAGTTCCATCTCTCATGAGAGTTTGGTCTATATACAGGAAACCAGATGTGTTAGGCAGCCACAGAGAGACAGGAGAGGAGAGTGCTCATCTCTAGCATCCTAAATATTCAAAGTGGGAGACAGCAGTGAGCTTTATAGTCATGTGAAAGTCAGTTTCAACTTATTTTTAATTCAATTTTTACTTAATTACCTTTTTAAAAACCACAAAATGCATATTTGTTAATCTTGGATAATATATTTTGGGAGGTCAGATAAAACCTGTCCTATGGAAAGAGTAAAAAAATTCAATGTTCTTTTGAAGTCCCATAAATATTACAAATTATACAGTAGTATAGCAAAATGCACATGCTACAGACTTTTAAAATATGTCTTTTAGTGCTTATGACAATGTTTACATAACTCAGAAAACTTGTTTTGGCATACTATATTCTGGTTAACTTTAAAAATAATAAGCAAAATGATTGACAGTAATTTCTATTGTATTTTTATATGTAAGTTAAATTTTGTTTCTGTGATCATTTACTCAGAATTAAAAAAAATTCATTGAACTCTTATTCAAAAAACATATTAGCAATTCAAATTACCCTTACTATTAGGAAGTGCTACTTTTATTAAAACATTATTAGTAAGTGTGAATAATTTTTACTGTTAATACTTTTTAAAATGTGAAGGCAATTTTTTTTTTTTTTTTTTTGAGTTGGAGTCTCACTCTGTCGCCTAGACTGGAGTGCAGTGGCCGCTTCCGGCCACCGCAGTCTCGACCTGCTGGGCTCCTTCCGCCTCAGCCTTCCAAGTAGCTGGAACTACAGGCGCGCGCTACCACATCCGGCTAATTTTTTGATTTATTGTAGAGATGAGGTCTCGCTTGTCCAGGCAGGTCTCGAACCCGCGGGCTCAGGCAATCCACTCACCTCAGCCTCCCAAAGGCGCGAGATTACAGGCTGAGCCACCGAGCCCGGCTGGCAATTTTAAAATATAAAAATACTTAATAAAAAATCAAATAATTAAAAAATGTTAGCTACACACAGAGACTGCTTGGTATTCCTCAGGTTAATTTCAGCTGTGTGTGTCTTTATTATTTTTAAAATAAATCATCTTAAAGCATTCTTTGAAATATGGTATTATTTTAAATTTTTTCAGTAAACATAAAAACAATTTTAAATTGCAAGACACTATGATGTTTTTACTTTAATAGTAATATAAATAAAATACCATAATTATAATGTGCCCACTTTTAAGATGAAAAAATAGTTATGATTACCTTTATCTCTCTCAAAAATTTTACAGGAATTTATTCAAAGAAACAATTTCAAAGCTATATTTTGAGATGCATATATTTAGTTTAATAATTCTTAACTTGACATTTCTCGTGAAATATTACAGAAGATCTGAATGACTCATATGGAAGATTCCAGAGCTGTAATTCTTAAATTTTAGCATGGTCAGTTTCTTACTGAGAGGGCTTGTTAAAATATATATTTCAGAGCTCTACCTTCAGAAATTTTGATTCAGATATGGCATGGAGTTCAAACCTTTCTAACAAATTCCCAGTTGATGGCAACAATATTAATCTTATGCTTTGAAAACCACTGTTCTAGAGCATGTAAAATCTTGATGGTACTCTGAATTTAAAAAAATATGTATTTATAATGCTTTTTATTTCACTTTTTCTTTTATCAAACAGACATGCATTATATTATGAACCAGTTGCTTTAAATTACACTAATCTCCAGTGTAATTTAAAACAATTCCTAGACCAGAAAGAAGACCTGAGTCAAGGCAGATTGGTTATATAATGCATGTATGGTTATGGGTAAAATGATGTCTTTAATTCTTAGTTTCTTCTTTGTAAAAAAAATTCTTAAGTTACAGAGTGCATGCATGAGTATTAAATAAATGTATATTTTCTTTGTAAATCATATGTCCCATACAAATGGAAGATACCAAATGATTTGTTTGAAGTTCAGAATATCTTATAGAAACAAAGCTATGGATGTTGATGAAGTGCTCAATTTAGTCTATCAAAACCCATTTGAACAACACTGAGCACTTTTTAAAAAGTCATTGAACATAGCAAATATCAAAATTCATTTAAATACATTTGTAGCACTTTTCTCACAGGAAACAATTCTTCAATAAATTTCTTTCTAGGGAGTTATTGTGTCTGTTCAGTCTTCCACAGAATCTATCACAATTTCTCAGAGTAGTTTCTCAAAAATATTTGAATCAGAAACATAAGTCTTTTGAAAAACACAACTGTATATGTTGGAAATTTGTTTTATCTTTGATATTAATATTTGAAGGGAAAAATCTTGTATTAGGTTAGGAGGAAGCAGGCAACAATCCCTTTGAGTGTCTATAGGTTCTTCTGTTTGATTTAAAAGGCATCAGAGATTGATGTAAATAGTACTTCATTGCATTGTGTCTAATTTCACTGCAAAATGTCAGTTTTTCCCAAGGTCTAGTGATTTACTAGTACTAATATGTACTTTTCAGACATGATCAGATGCTTATTGAGTCTAAAATTGGTCATACTCACTTTCATTCTAATTCACTTATTAATTTCATTAGAAATGCTCAATTTCTTCAGCATTCAGAGTAAAGTTGCTTTTCATTTTTCTTTTTAAAGTTTCATTTTGTTTTTAATTGACATATAATAGTTGTACATATTTATGGGGCACAGTATGATGTTTCTATACATGTGCACATTGTATAATAATCAAATCAGAATAATTAGCATATCCAGTACCTAAACATTTATCATTTCTTTGTAGTGAGAACATTCAAAATTCTCTCCTCTAGCTATTTTAAAATATATTGTAAACTATAATCACCCTACTGTATGACAGAATATCAGAATGTATTCATCCTTTGTAATTCTAACTTTATATCCATTGGATGATCTTCGCCTATTTCTCCCTCACTGCTTACTTTCCTGAGCCTCTGGCAACTACTATTCTCTCTATTTCTTCTTCTTTTTTTTTTTTGAGTTGCCCACACACAGCCACTGCAGCCTAAACGCCCTGGGCTCAGGCAATCCTTCCACCTCAGCCTTACAAGTAGCTAGAACCACAGGTGTGAGCCGCCATGCCTGGAGAACAACTTTTTCTATGAGAACAACTTTTTTAGATTCCACATATGAGTGAGCTCACCAGACATTTGTCCTTCTGTGCTTGGCTTATTTCACTTAACATAACGTCCTTGAGGTTCATCCATGTTGTTGCAAATGATAGAGTTTTATTTTTTATGGCTTAATGGTATTCTGTTATATGTATATGCCACATTTTTCAGCCTACTCATCTGTTGATAAATACTTATGTTGATTTGGCCATTGAGAATAGTGTTGTAAGAAGCATAAGAGTGTAGATACTTGTTTGTTGTTGTTGGAGCATATGGCAGTGCTATTTTTAAGTTTTTCAAGAACTTTTATACTGTTATCCACTATAGCTGTACTAATTTACATTCCTACCAACAGTGTATTAGTCCATTTTCTCCATATCCTCACTGTAAATTTTTTGAGGCTTTTTGATAATAGTCATTCAAACTAAGGTAAGGTGATATCTCACTGTAGCTTTAATTTTCAATCCCCTGATGATTGGTGATATTGAGCATTTTTCTATATACTTATTGACCATTTGTATGTCTTCCTTTGAGAAATGCCTATTCATATGCTAAAACAAAACTAGACTCCTAACTCTCACCACTTACATAAAGCAACTTACAAGGGATTAAAGAACATTCAAATGTAAGATTAAAAAATGTGAAAATACTAGAAGAAAACAGGGAAATGCTTTGTGACCCTGATCTGAGCAAGGATTCTTTGAATAAGAACTCAAAAGTACAACAACCAAAACAAATGGTATTACACAAAACTAAAAAGCTCTTGCACAGCAAAGGAAATAATCAACAGAGACAATTTACAAAATGGGAAAGAGTAGTTGCAAACTATGCATCTGACAAGTGGCTTATACACAGAATATATAAGGAATTCAGACAACTTAATAGCAAATTAACAATCCAATTTAAAATAAGCAAGAGCTAGAGTGAGTTTCTCCAACAGAGTAATCCAAGATAGGGTTTACTCAGCACCCAGAAAAAGAGCAATGGATCCAGCAGCACATTCCATGGGTCTCCAAAAGAGTGTTAATAAACACTTATAACAAAGAAAAAAAAAAGTCACAAACATGGGGTGGAACTGGATGGATTTGTCCATACCAACAAACTCCACCACAGCCTCCAGACACAGTGACAGTAGGGAAAGTAAGTGAGGGGAATTCAGGAGTTTTGTGCTCCTGCTGTGAAGCTGAAGGAACCTGGAACCTTGTGGGACCTTAACCCTTCACAAAAAAAACAGCTTTCCCCACTGCTGTGTTCTGCTGTAGAGTGGTGTAGGAAAACACAGTGACAGTAGGGAAAGTAAGTGAGGAGAATTCAGGAGTTTTGTGCTCCTGCTGTGAAGCTGAAGGGATCTAGAACCTTGTGGGACCTCAACCCCTCACAAAAAAACAGCCTTCCCCACTGCTGTGTTCTGCTGTAGAGTGGGTGTAGGAAAAAAACTTTGAGCAGCACCAATTACCATTTCCTAGGAACTCAACCCTTGCAGTGTGGATCAGCTGCTTTCCTGCTGGCTTGAGAGGGAAGGGGTCCCAAGGGCAAACTCCATGGCTGCAGACAGCTCCTGGTGGTGTAGGTTGCTTAAGAACACCTAAGACCCTGAGGCTGGCTGCACCCTGATATTCAGAACACAGATGCCAAGATAGAAGCCAGGTGAGATGTGTTGCCACACCAACTTTTCACTCCTCTTGCAGATTCTTCTGTGCCTGCTTTGCAAAACAGTGTTAACCCAGTCGCCTGGGACTTTTTCCTAATTCCAACTGGAGTAGCTAAGAGTGCACATTTACAGGGTGTTTCATCTCCTTTCCACTCATTCACCCCAAAGGCTCAAAACAGACAGAAAACTTGGGAAATCCCCAGAGCCCTGTCCTCAGCATAAGCTGGCTGAGCACTTCCTTAGAGCAACATTCACCAAGGAGAAATCCTGCAGCCATCATCACAACTGGCTTTCTTCAACAAGCCCCACTCCTGGCCAAAAGTCAACTACACAACCTGCCAAATCAGATATGTACCTTCAGCTTTGGGGAAGGCCTGATCCCAAACACCAACTAACAACACTTCCCAAGACACTCAGCCACTCAGGACCCTGTGAGCCAGTGTAGATACATGTCATATGACTGCCACAGCTAGTAATTGAGAAACTCACCACACCAAGTCTATATATAACCAAGGGAAACATTCAGTGCCTACATTAGCCCCTGTCAACCTCAAATAAGAAAAAAATTATCTGCCCCCAAAATAAAAGGGACCAGAAAAATATTTCTGAGAATAAAAAAAAAAACAGGGTTCTCCAACACATTCAAAAAACCACACCAACTCTTCAGTAACCCTAATGAAAATGAAATTTTTGAGATTTTCAGATAGAATTCAGAAGGTTGAATTTAAAATTTATCAATGAACTTCAGGAGAAAATTAAAAATCAGCATAAATAAAATTTAAAAACTATACAAGACAGGAATAAAAAATTCTCCAAAAAGATAGACACAAAAAAACAAACTGAAATTCTGGAAATGAATGAAGTATTTTGGGAAGTACAAAATACAGTGAAAGGTTTTAACAGTAGATTAGAACAAGCAGAATAAAAGATCTCAGAACTTGAAGACAAAACTTTTGAATTAACCCAATTGGCCAACAATTGGGTTAATTCAAAAAAGAAACAAGAGACTGGAACAAAGAAATGTGGGTTTATATGGAAAGGCCAACCTTAAGAATCATAGATAGTCCTGAGGAAGAAGAGAAAGCACCAGGCTTAGAAAACCTATTTGAGGGAATAATGAAGGAAAATTTTCTTGGCCTTGCCAGAAATCTAAACACCCAGGTATAACAAGTTCAAAGAACCCTGAAGATTCATTGCAAAAGGGTCTTCCCTAAGGCATATAATCATCTGGCTTTGCAAAGTTAATGTGAAGGAAAGAATTTTAAGAGAAGTGAGACAAAAGCATCAAATAACTCACAAGGTAAACTTATCAGACTAACAGCAGACTTCTCAGAAGAAACTCTACAATCCAGAAGAGATTGGGGCTCCATCTTCAATCTCCTCTAACAGAATAACTGTCAACCAAGGATTTTGTGTTCTGCAAAACCAAGTTTCATAAATAAAGTAGTAATGAAGTCCTTTGCAGACAAGTAAATGCTAAGGGAATTTGTCACCACTAGACCAACTCTATAAGAAATACTCAAAGGAGTTCTAAATACTGAAACAAAAGGTTGATACACACCAGTAGAAAAATGCTGGAAATCATAAAGTTCACATGCCTTATGGAATACCAGCCCAACAGAGAAAATAAATAAATAAAGCAATAAGATAACAACCAGTATGATGAATGAAATAGTACCTTACCTATCATTATTAACTCTGAATGTAAATGGTCTCAATGACTCACTAAAAATACATAGACTGGCAGAACAAATTGAAAACAAAAACACAATGAAAATTTTTGCTGCTTTGAAGAGACCCACTTAACTCACAAAGACTCCGATAGACTCAAAGTAAAGGGATGAAGAAAAATATTTCACACAAATGGAAACTAAAATGAGCAGGAGTAGTTATTCTCATATAAGATAAAACTGACTTTAAATTGACAACAAAGATGGCTATTATATAATCATAAAATGATCAATCCAATGATGGCATAACAATTTTTAATATATATGCACCTAACACCAGAGCCATCAGCTTTATAAAACAAATTATACTAGACCTAAAAAAAAAATATAGCAATACAATAATAGTGGTAAGCATCAATATTCCACTGACAGCAATAGACACATTATGAAGGCAGAAGTCAACCAAGAAGCATTGGAGCTAAATGGGTCTCTAGAGGAAATGAAACTAACAGGCATCTACAGGACATTCCATCCAAAAACTACTAAATAAACATTTTTCTCATCAGCAATGGAACATTCCCCAAACAGATCATATGATAAGCCATAGATCATGTCTCAATGAATTTTTAAAAAAGCAAAATCATACCAAGCACCTTCTCAAACAACAGTAGAATAAAACTAGAAACTAAGAAGAACTCATAAAACCAAACAAAAACATGGAAGTTAAACAATTTGATCCCAAATAACCCTTGGGTCAAAAATGAAATCAAGGTGGAATTTTAAAAATCTGTTGAAACAGATGACAGCAATGAAACAAGTTATCAAAACCTCTAGGACACAGCCAAAACTGTGCCCAGAGGAAAATTGATAGCATTTAAAGCCCACGTTAATAAGACTGAAAAACAGCATGTTGACAACCTAACATTACTCCCCAAGTAACTAGAAAAACATGCACAAAGCAAACCCAAAGCTAGCAGAAGAAAAGAAATAACCAAGATTAGGGAAGAACTTTATGAAATTGAAATTAAAAATACAAAGGATCAATGAAGCAAAAAGTTAGTTTTTTGAAAATATAAATAATACTGATAGACCACTAACTAGATTAATTATGAAACAAAGAGAGAAGACACAATGTAGCTCACTCAAATTAAAAGGGAGACATTACACCTGATATGATAGAAATTCAAAAGATTATTCGAGACTATTATGGACACCTCTGTGTAAGCAAACTAGACAATCTAGAGGGAAGGGATAAATGCTTGGAAACATACAAACCTCACCCCACCTTGAATCAAGAAGAAATAAAACCCTGAACAGACCAACAACAGGTAGCAAGATTGAAATGGTAATTGGAAGTCTCCCAACAAAAAAGTCCAGGACTTGATGGACTCACAGCTGAATTCTATCAGACCGTCAAAGAGCTGGTACCAATTTTACTGAAGCTATTCCACAAGATTGGACAGGAGGTAATCCTCCCTAACTCATTCTATAAGGCCAGTGTCACTCTGATACCAAAGCCAGGAAAAGAAACACACAAAAAATAAATCTGCATACCAATATTCCTTATGAACATAGACACAAAAATTCTCAACAAAACATTAGTAAAATAAATTCAACAGCATATAACATAAAAATACACCAAGTGGGTTTTATCCCAAGGATGCAAGGGTGGTTCAAAATATACAAGTCAATAAATGTGATCCACTAAATAATTAGAATTAAAAACAAAAATCAAAAATCATATGATCACTATGTCAATAGACACAGAAAAAGCATTTGATAAAATCCAGCATTCATTCATAATAAAAACTTTCAGCAGCCGGGCTCGGTGACTCAGCCTGTAATTCCACGCTTTGGGAGGCTGAGGTGAGTGGATTGCCTGGGCCCACGGGTTCGAGACCCACCTGGGCAATTTGGTGAGACCTCATCTCTACAATAAATTAAAAAATTAGCTGGGCATGGTAGCGTGAGCCTGTAGTTCCAGCTACTTGGAAGGCTGAGGTGGAAGGATCGCTGGAGCCCAGCAGGTTGAGGCTGCGGTGGCCGGGAGCGACCACTGCACTCCAGTCTGGGTGACAGAGTGAGACTCCAACTCCAAAAAAAAAAAAAAAGGAAGAAAACTTTCAGCAAAATAGGCATACAGGGTTCATTCTCAAAATAATAAAAGCTGGATATAGCAAAAGCTATAAATGGCAAACCCATAGCCAATGCCATCTTGACTGGACTAATATCCAGAATATACCAAGAACTCCACAAATCAGCAAGAAAAAAGCAAATAACCCCATTAAAAAGTGGGCAAACCACATGAACAGATATCTCTCAAAGGACAGTATACAAATGGCTAACAAACATGATAAAATGTTCAACATTACTCATCATCAGAGGAACGCAAATTAAATCCATAATGAGATATCAACTTATACCAGTCAGAATGGTCATTATTAAAAAATCAAAAACTATAGATGCTAGTGTGGATATGGAGAAAAGGAAACACTTATGCATTGTTGGTGGGAATGTCAACCTAAATGTCCATCAATTGATCAGAGGATAATGAAAATATGGTATATATTCACTATGGAATACTATTCAGCTATGTAAAAGAAAGAAACAATGTCTTTTGCAGCAACTTGGATGGAACTGAAGAACATCATCTGAAGCAAACTGACTCAGGAACAGAAAATGAAACAATGCATGTTCTCACTTATAAGTAAATGGTCACAGAGATGGAACTAATAGACACTAGTGAATCCAGTAAGGGGAAAAAGGAGAGGGGAGATAGGGTTCAAAAGCTACCAACGGGGCACAATGTTCACCATCTAAGGAATGGACCACCTAAGTCCCAATCCCCACCATTATACAATATGTCCATGGCCCCTGAATCTAAAATTAAAAACGATTTGTTTTAAAGTGTGGATTCTTTTTTTAAATTCTACTTTATTAGACTTAAGTTCTATGTTTTTCCTTATTATGATTTTATTAGTGGTGGGTATTACTGCCCCTCTAACTGGAGAGAGTATTCAGCTGGTAGAAAAATGGCTACACCTTGAGATATGGATCCTTCATCTATCAGGACTAGTAGAAAGCAGATTCCAGTTTTGGGGACTTACATTTTGTTGGAATTACACTTTAAGACAGTACCAACAGCATTGTGCTGGGTGCAGTAGTAAAGATAGAATGGCTATTTAAACTCTTATCACAGATTAGATAGGAGTCCTCTGACTCATGTTACTTATATAACTTTCTAAGCCACAAGAGAAAGCATTTAGCCTTTGGATCACTAGATTCTAATTGTTTCTACTCTTAGGAGCTTCAAAATAAAGCTCTTTCATTTGGGAAATGAGGAGCTCAAATTAGTGAATCCCAGAAAAGTGAAAAGCTATATTTGACGGGCTTATCTTCCAGATAGCTACCTTACTAGCCAATTTTTTAGTAGTAGAGCCTGCTTTCTTGATGGTTTCTTTTGCATTGCAGAAG
>CAUYQG010142763.1:0-27960 GCA_963574415.1 Tarsius wallacei | reverse complement strand
ACGCCCGGCTAATTTTTTGATTTATTGTAGAGATGAGGTCTTGCTTGCCCAGGCGGGTCTCGAACCCGCGGGCTCAGGCAATCCACTCACCTCAGCCTCCCAAAGGCACGGGATTACAGGCTGAGCCACCGAGCCCGGCTGTTTCTTCATTTTCATTAGTTTCCAGGTATCTTTTAATTCCTGCTTTGATTTCATCATTGACCCATGAGTTGTTTAGCATCAAGCTGTTTAGTGTCCAGGTCTTTGTGGGTTTGGGGGGGAACTTGTTGGTGTTAATGATTATTTTTTTTCCACTGTGGTCCAAAAAGTTGCATGGTAAAATTTTCGGTACTTTTAAATTAACTTACACTTGATTTATGGCCAAGTATGTGGTTGATCTTAGAGTACATTCCATGCAGTGATGAATAGAATGTGTATTCTGTGGTCTTTGCATGGAGGGTTCTGTAGGTATCAATTAAGTGCATTTGATCAAGAGTCACATTGAAGTTTCGAATCTCATTGCTGATTTTTTTTCCTGATGATCTGTCTAGGTTTGTGAGTGGAGTATTGAAGTCCCCAGCTATGATGGTATTGGAGTCAGTATCTTTTTTTAGTTTACCTAAAAGCCGCTTTATGAAAGTTGGTGCTCCTATGTTGGGTGCATATATGTTCAGGATGGATATTTCTAGTTGGTGGATTGAACCATTTATCATTATATAGTGGCCTTCTGTATCTTTTTAAATTTTTGATCGCTCAAATGATATTTTGTCTGAGATTAACATCGTGACTCCTCCTTTCTTTTGTGTTCCGTTCACCTGAAAATTTGTTTCCCATCCTCTTGCTTTTAGTCTTTTAGTGTCCTTTCTAGTGAGGTGAGTTTCGTGAAGGCAATAAACTGCTATGTGGTGATATTTTATCCATTTTGTCTTTCTATGTTATCTCAGTGGGGCATTTACCCTGTTCCCATTCAAACGAATTATTGAAATGTGTGAATTGATCCCTATCACAGTGTTCTTACAGAGTTGTTGTTCTTCCTGTTTATGTCTTGTTTTTCTTTTGGTTTTAGAGTTGGTTCATGTGTGTTTTTAATCTTTTCCTGTACTCTTGTGAAGAACATTGTTGTTCTTTTTTTTTTTTTTTCTTTTCTTCTCTGTTCAATACTTTCTTAAGTGTTTCTTGTAGAGGTGGTCTAGTGGCAGCGTAGGATCTTAGGGATTGGATAGCTGGGAAAAATTTCAATTCTCCCTCACTGATGAAGTTTAGCTTGGCTGGGTAGGTTATTCTCAGTTGAAACTGTCTGTCCTTTAGAACTTTGAAGATAGGGCTACAAGCTGTCCTAGCCTGGGGGGGGGGTTCTGTAGATAAATCTACTGCTATTCAAATTGGTCTTCCCTAGGAAGTAGTCTGACCTTTTTCTCTTGCTCCCTTTAAGATTTTTTCTTTTATAGCTACTTTGTTTAGGTGAATTATTATGTGTCTGGGAGTTGGTCTTCTCATTTGTTGTCTTGCAGGGGTTCTCTGAATCTCTTTTGTTTGAATTTTTTTATCACTGATGAGATGAGGGAAGTTTTATTGAATGATTTCATGAAATGCTTGTTCCAGTGTGGCCTCTGTTTCTCCCTCTGCCTCAGAAAGGCCAATTATTCTTAGGTTCAGTCTCTTGAAGTAATCATTCATCTCTTGAAGGTTTTGTTTTGTATTTTTGAACTTCTTTACTATGTTTTTGACAGTTTGGATTAGTTCCCTGTTTTGGTCTTCAAGCTCTGAGATTCTTTCTTCCCCTTGGTTAATTCTGCTTTACATGCTTATTAGTTTATTTATTTCCATCACAGTATTCTTTACTGCTGTTTTTTCTGAAATCAGTTCCTTCCTATTTTCCTCTTGTCTCTCCTCAATTTTTTAATTTCTCTCTATTAATATCTTGATGTCTGTGTTTGTTGCATGTGACCAGTCATTCTGGGGACTCTTCACTGTTTGTGTTCCAAAGTCTGTTTTCTCAGTGTCTGATCTCCCAGTGTTCTGTGAGAGACATATATTCTTCTTTTGGTTTTCCTTCATTTGTGTGATTTTTTTCCATTCCTACTTTTCCTTCTCTACATGTCACCGTCTTCTTTAATTCTGTTATTCAGGGGTAAAGAGGTTGCTTTTACTTCTGTTTCTTTAATCTCCTATTCTCCTTTATGTATGTCCTCTTACTTTGTTCAATTCTGGAGTTGCAGTGTAGATTTGGGGTGGTTCTTTTTGCAGTTTTGAGATTTATTTAAGAGGGGAGTTGTGATTCAAAATCTATCTCAGGTCCTGGTATCCGCTGACAGGTGTATGAATAACCTGAAACCCACTTCCCACTCCCTTGTAATCCATCCATGCAGTGTGGTTGTAGGTTTACTCCCTGAAATAAAATGAGGTTAACAGAGGAAAGATAATGGAGCAGACTGTGGAGGGAAGGGGGGATGGAGAAAGAGAGAAGTAAGGGCGAAAACAGACGAGTGTACCAACAAATGGGAAGAGAGTCCTAAACTGAAACAGATAAAAACAATAGACCATGGCTACAGACTAACCAACTCCCATATAAAAAAATGAAAACATATAATGATAGTAATATACAAGTTAACCAACCTCCTTATTGGTGTGTTGTTGCTCTATAAAAAGATATGGTTTACAGAGAAAAGAAAAGAGAAGAAAAGAAAAAAGAAAAAAAAAGGAACAAAACAGTAGGGATAGAATCAAGTCAGTAAACAAACTGAACCAATCAAGCATACTCTGAGACTTTTAGTTTAAGTCCAACGTCCTTTCACCTCTGATTTCTAGTTGTCTTCTCAGGCTGGTAAATTTGTTCACAGTTACAGTCAGTTGCCCCTGGCCTGCTTTGAAGGGCAGTTCAGATTACCAATCAGTTCACCACTGCCCAGTTCACCACTCAGATGTGTCCTGTGTCTGTTCATCAAGCTTGTTTTTCCTGTTTCGGTGCTATTACATGGAATCGCCAGCAGGTGGTGATATCTCACTGCTCCAGATGGTCTTTATCTTAGCTGCTCACCCCAGAGGGGATCGAGCCAGACAGAAGCCAGACGATGGGAGCCTGCTGCATGTTTTCATAAGAAATTGTGTTCTCTCCTCATTACTTCCATAAGGGGAGTGAAATTTTCTTTGTACATTTACAAAATGGATCTAGCAATTTTTAGGGGGTTTCACATTCTTCAATCCCTGAAACAATGCAATATGTAGTCTTACATATGAAGGTTTGCCTAAATTAATTTCATGAATAAAAAAATAATCTAGCATCTTAAATTGCAGTTAGAGTAAAGAGCATGAAGAGATGAGAAATATGGTGATGGAATTGGTGGGAATGTGACAGTCTCTGCAAAAACAAGTGCATGTAAAGACTGTCTGCATAAATGGGTGTGTGACATTGAATGAGTAAAAGTCCATCTGAGGGGAGTCTAAGTTTCCAACGTCCAAGTCTGGCCTCTGTAGATGAGTTCAACCTACCACTGCCATGAGCTCAGAATCCCGGGTTCACAGAATTATAGCTGTTCTTGGTGGTCTATTGGGAAAAGGCAGAAGATATCAACTGTTCCTTGGTGTCCACCACCTGGTCCATACCACTACCTGTGGTAGCAGGCTGGGCACTAGCTTCAGAAGTTTGGAGAAGGTGTGGTAGGCTAATTTGGAATGGAGTTCAGCTCAATGAGGAGACACTGAAATATGTCAGTTTCTCTGTCCTGGAAGGAGCATATTACTGTGTTGCCCCACCCAGCTCTGTCCAGGCTCTAACTTGAGACCCAGAGTTGATATTGACACATTTCTGGGATCAGTTTCTCTTACCTACCATGGCAGTCAGCGGGATGGCATCTGATCCATTCTGAGGGCAACCAGGTAAGCCTGGAATGAGTAAAAAAGATGGGCTGATGATCAGAGCCTTCTCTGGTAGTGGCAGCCTAAAGCAGCAGCAGTGCTTGGGAAAGAAAACTTGAGTTCCAGAAATGGTCACAGAGGGAGCTCTTGTTTTTCTCTTTCATTCTGTTTTTGTTTACCTTTTTGTAATTGTTTATTTTTGTTATTTTATTGTTGCTTTTTATATTTTCTGTTTGCATATGGGTATTTTTGAGGGCAGGCAAGTATATCAACAGGGTTTTTATTTGTTTGTATGACTGTAGATTTTGTTTTTTTTCTGTTCTTGTTTTTTGCTGTTGTTGTTTATTCATATATTGGTGTGCATGTCTGTTTTCCCTCTTCCTATTCTCTCTTCACTTTCCTTTCAGCTCTCTTCTTCTCTTTTTTCTTATCTCATTTTGCTTTTGGGGGGCAAACATAAAACCCCATTGCATGGGCAGATTGTAGAACAGACTCCACGTTTACACACACCTTTCACTAAGCATTGTGATCTACAAATACCTTTTGAATCACAGCTCCTCCGTTAAACAAATCTCAAAACTGCAAAAACAACTGAACCCCCAAACCCAGTCCAACTTCAAACTGAACAAATCCAGAGGATTTGTATAAGAAAGAATAGGGAATTGAGTAATCAGAAGTAAATGTTATTCCCCATCACTGAAAAACAGAATTAAAAAAAGGATAAGAAGGGGATGGAAAGCCTTTACAAATGAAGAAGAATTAATAGAACACAGGACCCATACAGATGCCTGGGAAGAAAGGAACTAATAATTCAGAATTTGAAAGTCAAACAATAAAGAGTCCCAGAATAATCAGTCTCAAATCACAAGCACAGATATCAATATATTAATAGAGATAATAAACAGAAATGAGAAAGGCAAGAAGAAAGAATGAAGGTGTTGATAATTGAATTGATGGCAATAAAGAATA
Source organism: Tarsius wallacei (assembly GCA_963574415.1). NCBI lineage: Eukaryota > Metazoa > Chordata > Mammalia > Primates > Tarsiidae > Tarsius > Tarsius wallacei. The sequence continues at coordinate 23,157 of CAUYQG010142763.1, read as the reverse complement.
CAGTGAATGAATAAGTAACAAGCTGATAAGCATGGAAAGCAGAGTTAATCAAGTAGAAGAAAGACTCTCAGAATTTAAGTACCACAATATGGAACTAATCCAAACTGTTAAAACATAGAAAAAAGCTCAAAAAGAAGAAACAAAGCCTACAAGAAATAAGCAGTTATATAAATAGGTCAGGCCAGAGATTAATCCCTGAGGTAGGTAGAGAGACGGAGACCACCCTGGTGTGATCATTTTATAAAATTAACCAACAAAACTTCCTTGTCTCATCTGAGAGTTGACTGAATAAAAAAATGTGGTATACATACATGATGGAATATTTCACAGCCATCAGGGACAAAATTTTGAACTGCAAAACAACTTGGATAAACTTAAGGTCTATAGTACTAAGTGATCTATCACAGAAACAAATAACTGAGTATGACAAGCTCTCATTCATAATTTTCCCAGAAAAATTATCATAATATTATAGAAAGAGATTTGCAATAGTGGGAAACTGCCACAAAATGGAGGGGAGCACCTCTGATCCATAAGTGTACCTGATCTCAAATCAGGTGAGCTTGGGAACAAAGCGAGATGCACACTTTACCCATAAAATGACTATTTGTGTACCTAACACTGAATTGAACACATTTTTAAAACAAAATTTAAATTTAAAAATGGCATGTTTTACCTCTTTATGAAGCCTTGAGCCTGTTTTGCTTTGTGATGACTTTTTCATCTTTGACCTAGATTAAACCTCCTGTGGCGATGAGTAAAAGGCCTCCAATTAAGCCCTGAAGCATGTAGCATACATGTGTTTTCCATTAAGCCTAATAATTTCTGTTGTCCAGCGAAGTACAGTTCTGGCAAGGCAACTGCAGACCAGAGTATGACTTTGCTGAAGTTCCACTGTTCTTTGTTTCCTGAATTGACACAAATGATCACACAATATTGTGTTATGTATATCGCCAAGAGACTTCCAACATACAGGTCAGTGTTTTCTTTTTAACTCACTGGAAATATCTTATGTTTTCTTTCATATTCTTTCAATAACAAATTGGCAATCTCCTTTCCTTAAGAAAGCGTTTTACTTCCACAAAAATAAATAGATAGACAAATAAATGAATGAAAAAGACTGCTGTGGTAGGCTCAGGTGTTTATAATACAAACTGTCTGAATGAGTGTATCCACCATCCACTTGCCCAAGAAAAAAAGGAAACATCAGATTAGCTTATTTTATTTCTCACAATTCTTTATGGAAACGCTGATATATGAATTTTCAAACACTTAGAGTTAACTAGCACAAGTAATGAAGATTTTGACAGGTTAGTATCAACATAGTTTTGTAGGAGATTTTGACATTGTCAACACAATCTTTACAACTTGGCAACATGTCTCTGAGACAGGAAGAAATGAACTACATTTTATCTTTCTTGTGGCAAAAAGTGCTTCCTTTTGTGAATCCCATAAAATAATCATAATACTATTGCTCCTAATATACAAACCTTGCTTCCATAAGGGACTGTGCCTTCTCCTCTTAGTTTCCATAAGGAGAATGATGTTTTCCTTGTATTTTTGCAAAATTGACACTGCCACCCTCTTTGGTGTCACATATTTCAACCCCTGAAAGAACACAATGTGTAGTGTTGAATACTATGGCCTTGCCTAAGGAATTTCAGGAATGAAATTATCTAGAACTTTAAACTGAAATTAGAGTAGTGGCCATGAGTTTAAACTCTTCATGGAGCCATCAATGTATCTTCATTCTTGAAGATATTTTCACCTTTGACCCAGATTCAATCTCCTTAGGAAGTAGCTTCCAATAAAGCCAAGAAGTAGGTAACACTCAGGTGGTTTTCCTTAGCCTAATTATCTCTATTGCCCAGTGAAATACTTTTCTGTCAAAAGAACTTCCAAGCAAGTTTTTTTTTTTTAACTTTTCTGAAGTTCCACCACGCTTTGTTCCCCGAACTTACACAAATGATCACACACACCACATTTTGTTATTTAATTCACCAAAAAACTTTCAACATGTACATTTTTATTTTCTCTTTAAGGTGGCTGGGAACATCTTAGATTTTAGTTAATCTTCCTTCAAAGTATTAGGGTAATCTCTTTTCTTTTTGAGAGGGTTGTACTTGCTTACAAAGACTTTAATAGTTAAATAAATCAAATAAGAGTGTGCTATTACACTAAGTTGGTTATACTACAAACTGTTTTAATAGATGGATACATCTGTAACCTGTTCATGTCTAAAATGAAAAAGTCAGGTTAAATTATTTTATTTTTTTCTTGTTATGCTTTAAGGAAATGCTGACATCTGATTTTCCAAGCTCTTATCTAGTGTTATTCTTCCCAGAAAATGTCAAAGCCTTTAATAAGATAGCATCAACATAAATTTGTAGGCGATGTTGTCTCTCTTCTAGGAGTGCATTGTTTAACACTTGAGAACATGTCTCTAGGACAGAAAGAGGACTATGTTTTAATTTGCTTGTTGCTAAACGTGCTTCTTTTTTGAACTCCATGACACAATCATAATACTCTAGCCACAAATACACAGCTCATATTTTCATAAGAAACTGTGTTTTCTCTTCTTATCTTCCATAAGGAGAAATATGTTCTAGCTGTACTTATATAAAAATTGACCTAGCAAACTTGTTTGAGGTTTCACATATTTCAATCACTGAAAAAACATAACTTGTGGTGTCAAATACTATTGGATTGACTAAATTAATTTTAGGAATGAAATAATATAGAGACTTAAGCTGAAGTTAGAGAAAAGGACAAGAGTTTAATGTCTTCATGTATCCTTGAGGATATCTTCATTCTGGCAGACTTTTTTATATTTTAAAATTGTGAGATACAGTTAAGTGTTAGGTATACAAATATGCATTGTGCAGGTATCCTTGTTGATGAAGTCTGCCCTCCACCCCCAGATAGATATTTACTACCATTAATCCCACCTCCCGTTCACACCACGCCCCCCCCATAGTTTCCCACCACTGTCAATTCTTTTCTTATAGTATTACGATAGTTGTTCAAGGTCCACTTATGAGTGAGAATATGTGATACTCAGACCTTTGTTTACCTTTGACACAGATTCAGCTTCCTGAAGCAATGAGAAAACAGCCTCAAGTAAAACCCAGGATAAGGTAGCACGCAGATATTTTTTCTTAATCCTAAAATTCTCTATTGCCCAGAGAAACATTTTTCTGGCAATGGAATTCCAGAGCAGATTTTTTACTTTGCTGACATCCCATCACTCTTCCCTGAACTGACACAAATGATCACACCACATTCTATTATGTATTTCATAAAGACAATTCCAACATGCATGTTTGTGTTTTTTCATTAGCATCACTGGGAAATGTTAGGTTTCCTTTCAGCTCCCTTAAAAGGAAATTTGACAATCTCTTTTCTTTGTGAAAGTGATGTACTTACTTCCAAATACATTAATAGAAAAATAACAAATAGATAAATAAATAAATACATAAACAAATAGTGCAGTAGAATATACAACAAACTGAATGGGTGAATACATCTGCCACCTGTCAGGGAAAAATAAAGGGAGAAATTATTTCTTTTTCCTGCTACCCTTTAAACAATTTCCTGGAAATCTTCTTTGCCAAACTCTTACCTAGAGTGCAGCTCCACACGATAATGTCTAGCAGGCTAGCATCAAATTAGTTGTGTAGGTGAATTTGCGTCTCTCTGATAAATACAATGATGGCCTTTGGGAAATATGTCTCTGAGGCAGGAAAAGAAAAAATGACCTTTTAACTTTCTTGTTTCTAAAGATACAAATCACATTTCCATAACAGAATTTGTTCTCTCCTCAGAGAGAATGGTCATTTCTTTGTACTTTTATGAAACTTGACCTAGCAATATTGTTTGGAGTTTCACACATTTCAATCCCAGAAAAAAATGCAATGTGTATTCTAAATTATTGTGGGCTTGTCTATAGTAATTTAAGGAGTAAAATAATCTAGAACCTTAAGCTGCAGCTATAGAGCATGAGTTTTTAATTCTTCATGAATCATTGATCCTATTTTCATTCTTTCTGATGTTTTCACCTTTTACCTAGATTGTCTCCTGAGAACATGAAAAAAAGTTTCCAATTAGGTCCAGAAGTGGGTAACACGCAGGTGTTTCTCCTTAAATCTGATGCTCTCTAATGCCCAGCAAAGCACTTTTATGGCACAAGAATTCCAGAGCAGATTTTTTACATTGCTGGAGATCAACAAGCATTGCTCCCTGATCTGATACTAATGCTCACATCACATGCCATTTTGTATTATGAAAATATATTTTCAAAATGCAGGTTCAAAAATTTGTTTAATGTCACTAGGAAAGTTTAAGAATTTCTTTTAGCAGCTTTCTAAGGCAACATGACAATCTAATTTCTTAGGGAAAGTGTTTTATACAATTCCAAATAAATAAATAGGTAGTTAATTCAAAAAAGTGTGTAATGGGACTCGGTTATTCTACAAACTGTTTTTATTAGAGGATCCATCTTCCATTTGTTCATGGCAAAAGTAAAATCTAGGTTTGTTTATTTTATTCTTTTTGCTTGACTTTAAGAAAATCCTGATGTTTGATTTACCAAATTCTCACCTGGATTTAAGCTACAGAGGTAATATAGAAGACTTTTATTTAGTATCCAAACAGGTTTGTGCACAATTTTGCCACTCTCTCTGATGAATGCATTGATTACAACTAGAAAAAAGGTCTTTCGGACAGGAAGAGAGAAACTAAGTTTTAACTTGCTTGTTGCTAAAAGTGTTTTATTTTGTGAACCCAATGAAATAATGGTAAAAAATCTGTGATCTAATAAACAAACTGGGCAGTACATTTTATGTTTCCTTGCTGCGCTTTAAATAAATTTTCATATCTGCTTTAACTAGACTGAAGCAACTCTGATAGACTGGATGCCTTAGCAGGTTAGCATCAGCATAGGTTTTTAGACAATTTTTCCTTCTCTGATGATGCACTAATTATCACTGGTCAACACGTCCCTGGGACATGTAGTTAAAAACAACGTTTAAACTTGCTTTTTGCTAAAAGTGCTTTTATTATGAACCTAGTGAAATGATAATACTGTGCCCATAGGGTACAAATTATGTTTTTATATCAAACTGTGCTCTTCCCTTTTAAACCCCATATTGAGAAGGAACTTCTCTTAGTACTACTATAGAAATTGACCAGAGGGTTCAGACAAGATGGCAACTGGACAGGTCAGACTGTGAGAGTCTCCACAAATTCAAGTGTCCAAAGGACTCTTTGTGTGTATAGACGTGTGCTGGTGGGGGAGTGAAAGTCCGTCTGAGGGGAGACTCGGATTCATTCACCCAGGGTCTTCCTCTAAATGTGACTGCAAGCCCCCACCACACTGAGATTCGAGTTTCAGGTGCACAAGATTGTCTGCTGTTCTCAGGACTCTCCTGTGAAGAGCCTGCTGGTTCCAGTGGATTCTCATCACCTGGCGCCTGGCCCATACCATCACCTGTCATAGCAAATCAGCTGGAGCCCTGGATCCAATCATTGGGGAGAGACAATTGGGGAAAGTTGGACAGAAGCCTCATGCCTGGTGAAGAGGTATTGACCACAACCATTTTCTCTGCCCCAGGATCAGGCACATACCTGCATTGCCCTGCCCAACTCCTCTCAACTCCACTCAGCTTCCACCATAGAGCCTAAACTAATCTCATCAACTTGGGAGAGCCAGAAGCCCATCCTTCATGTTGGATCAGACAAAGACAGGTCAGACCTGATTGGCAGACTTGACAGACAGAAAGCTGGTGAGTACAGATCTGATCCACCCTCCGTCCACAGCAGGCCTAGGGCATCTGACTCAACTGTGAGCAACCCTATCAGCCTGCACTGAGAACTAGAGGTCAGAGCTGAAAGCATGCTGGACTTACAGGAACAACCTCAGAGTGAATTTGGTTCCTTGTTTGTATTTTTAAATTTTTATTCTTTTCTGTATGTTTTGATCATTTTTGTTTGTTTTTTGTTTTAGTTTTTTTCTCTTTCTGTTTTTGATAACTTTTTCATACTTTTTTTCTGACATGTTACTGATTTTTTTCCTTTAGACTGTGTATGGGAAGAGAACGTCAATAGGGAGGTCATTGTTCATTGGTGTGTTTGTATGATTGCATGCATGTTTTAGGTTTTTTTCACTCTTTCCTATCTTTGTGTCTCTTTTCATTTGTTAATCACTACATCTGTCTGTTTTCTATCTTACTCTTCTCTCTCTTCAACTTTCTCTTGCATTCCCTCTTTCCTTGTTCCATTATTTTTCAATTTCTTACTTCATTTTGCTTTCAGGGATCAAAGCTATAATCCCACTGCATAGACATATTATAAGGCAAAGGGAAGTGGATTCCAAGGCGCCATACACCAATTGGTGGACACTGGGATCTGAAGATAGATTTTGAATCACAGCTCCCCCCTCAATAAAGCTCAAAATGCAAATAGTACAGACCCCAACCCACAGTCCAATTTTAGAATTGAACAAAGCCTGAGGATCCACATAAGTAATAATAGGAGATTGAGTTAGAAGAAATAAAAGCAACCCCACCATCCCTGAACAGCAGAATTAATGAAGAGGAAAAAGGTGGGGGGGGAGGGGAGAAAAATCTTCACAAATGAAGAAAAACCAAAAGAAGAATGTAGGTTTCACACAAGCTCCTGGGAGGTCAGACACTGGAAAAATGAGTTTCAGAACACAAACAATGAAGTGCCCTCAGAAACCCAGATATCAAGACATTAATAGACAGAATAAATAGGACAGAGGAGAGACAAGCGGAGAATATGAAAGAGCTGATAACACATAATAGCAGTAAAGAAGATTGCTTTCTTTATAATGGGTCCTACAGGGACTGCTTCCCCTCCATTTTGAGGTCCCAGTGCATGGGTTTCCTCTGTGATTGGTGCCTCAGTTACTGGTCCTCCTCCATATTGGTTGGTTGCCCTAATGATTAACGTTCCTCTGTGCTGTGTGTCCACCTTACTCATCCTCCTACATAATGGGTTCCCCAGTGACAGGCCCTCCTTTGTGATGGTGTTCAAGTGCCTGGGATTGTTCTTAATTCATATTCCAGTGATTAGTCCTCCTGTGTGATAGGTGCCCCAGTGACTTGTCTTCATATATCATGGGTCCTCCAGTGACTAGCCCTCTTCTGTCTTAGGTATCCTAGTGCTTGGGTCTCCTCCAGGTTCCCCAGTGACTGAGCATTTTATGTGATTTGTAATCCAATGACTGGTCATGCTTTGTGATGAGTGCCTTGGTTACTAGCCATCATCTCTGCTGTGTGACCTAGTAATTAGACCTCAACCCAAATGGTTGCCCCAAGTTATAGCCCAACTCTGTGGTGGGTATCCCAATTTCTGGGCCCCTTCCATAAATGTTGCCCTAGTGACTGGCCTTTCTTTCTTATGGGTTCCCAAGTATCTTGTCCTACTCCTTAATTTGTGCTTCATTGACAGTCTCCTCTGTGTTTTGTGGTCCAGTGACTGGTCTTCTTCCAAATTGAGTGTCCCAGAAACAAGCCATCCTCTGTGATGGGTGTTCCACTAACTGGACCTGCTCCTCAATGTGTGTACCAATGAGTAGCCCTCCCCTGAAATGGGTCCTCAAGTAACTGATTCTGCTCTGTGATGAGTGCCACAGTGACTGGGTTGCCTTTGATAGATGTCCAATTGATGCACCATGACTCCTCTCATGCGTGCCCCAGTGACCAGTCATCCTCTTTGAAAAGGGTTTCAGTGGCTAAGCCATCTCCGTAATGAGTGCCCTCCTGAAGAGTTCTCATGTGTGAATGCTGCACCAGTGACTGGGTCTCCTACAAAATTTGTACTCCCATGATAAGTCCTCTCCACTATGTGTTCCCCAATGGCTGGACTTCCTCCATGATTGGTGTCTAGATGACAGGCTCTCTTCCATAATGGTTATCCTAGTGACTAGTCCTCCTCTGGGTGTCCCAGTACCTGGGCTTCCTCCATAATAGGTGGCTAAGTGAGAAGTCCTTTGTGTGATGGATACCCTGTGACTGGACCTCCTCTGTAAAGGTTGTCCCTGTGACTTGCCCTCCTCTATAAAGAGTGCCCCAGTGATTTCCCTTCTTATATATGGTGTGTCCTCATTACAGACTCTCCTCTGTGATGGGTGCCTCTATGACTACCCATTCTCTATAATGACTTCCCCAGTGAATGACTTTTCTATGTGATTAGTGTCCAAGTACCTGGACCTCCTCTGTGATGGGTTATCCAGTAAGTGGCCATCATCTATTATCAGTGCACCAGTGATAGGCCTTTTCAATGGGTGACCAGTAACTGAATATCCTCTGTGATGGATGCCTCACTGATTGTCTCTCACCAGTGTAAAGAGCCCATGTGACAAGAACTCCTCTGTCATGGGTAACCCAGTGACTGGCCTCCTCCTGTGGTGGCCCAGTGACTGTCCCTATTATATGATGGGGCATCAATGACTGGACCCCCTCTGTGATAAGTTCCTCATTGACTGTGCTCCTTATGTGATGGGTGCTCCAGTGACTAGTCCTCCCCTGTAATTGGTACCACAGTAAACTGTGCTGCTGTGTGATGGGTTCTCCAGTGACAGGCCCTCTTCTCAGATTGGAGTCTCAGGGACTCAACCTGCTTTTTATGGGTGCCCCAGTGTCCATTTATCCTCTCTTATGGGTGCCTCTGTTAGTCATCTTCTGTGATGGGTGTCTCAGTGACTGGACCTCCTCTGTGATTGTTGCTATAGTGACTGACTCTCCTCTGTGATGGTTGTACCAGTGACGGGCTTTCCTCTGTAATCAAAGTCACAGTCACTAGTCTGTTTTGTGATGGAAGTCCCATTGACTGACCCTCCCTTATAAAATGTGCCCCAGTGACTGACACTACTCTGTAATGGGTGCCCCAGTGATGGGTTCTCCTTTGTGATGGGTGCCCTAGTAACTGACTCTCCTCTGTAATCAGTGCCTCAGTGAATGGCCCTCATCTGTAATGAGTAACTCTCTGACTGGCCTCCTTTGTTTTGGGTACCCAGATAATGGTGCTCTACTGTGATGAGTATGCCAATGACTGGCCTCCTCATTGATGGATGCCCAAGTGATTAGCTTTGCTCTGTGATGTGTCCCAGTGACTAGCTTTTCTGTATAATTTGTGTCCAAGGGACTAGATATATTCTATTATGGGGCCCCATTGACTGGTCCTCCTCTGTAATATGTGTTCCAGTGACTTGCCCAGATCTGTGGTGGATGCCTCAGTGACTGACTCTCATCAATATTTAGAGCCCCAGTGACTGGCCTCTTCTGTGATGGGTACCCAAGAGAATGTTCTCCTCTGTGATGAGTGTCCCTGTGACTGTCCCTCCTCTGTGTTGTGTTTCTGAGCAACCTTCTGTGAAAGGTGTCCCAGTGATGAATCTTCTCCTGGATCTTATCTCTGATGGGTGACTCAGTGTTTGGGCTTACCCTGTGATGGGTGTCCAAGTGACTATCTCTCTTCTGTGATGGGTGCGCCAGGGAATTAAAGTTTTAAAAGGGTAACCAAGTGACTCTCTGTAATATGTGTTCTCTGTGAGGGATGCCACAATTTCTGGGCCTCCTCCCTAATGGGTATTTCCTCTTCTGTGATGAGTGTCCCAGTGAATTGATGTCCCCCATAATAGGTCCTCCAAAGACTGATGCTTCTCTGATTTATGCCCCCATTGACTTTTCCTTCTTCAAACTGGGTGCTCTGTGAGTAGTTCTCTGTGATGGGTGTTTTAGTGATTGACTTCCCCTCTGTGATAGATGTTTCCATGACTGAGCATGCTCTATAATGTGAGCTCCAGTGACTGGCTCTCTTCTGTGATTGGTTCACCAATGACTAAACTTTTCTGTAAAAAAAATACCCCAGTGACTTATCCTCCTTAGTGATAAATATTCCAGTGACTTGCTTTCCTTTGTGAGGACGCCCCAGTGACTGGGTCTCCAACATAATAGATGCCCCAGTGACTAGCTCTCCTCCACTACAGGTACTCCAGTGATGGCTTTTTTTGTGTTTGGTGAGTCAGTGACTGATACTTTTCATAATGGGAGGCCTAGTTACTAGTCCTCTTCTGTGATGGGTATTTCATTAACTGGGCTTTATTCATAATCGGCGTTACAGTTACTGGTCCTCTTCTATTATGAGTGCCCCAGTGACAGAGTCTTTTCTTTGATGGTCCCTCCAGTGACTGATACATCATAATTGTTGCTCCAGTGACTAGCTTGTCTCTGTGATGAGTGTATCACTTTTTAGGACTTCTCTGTAATGAGTACATCAGAATCTGGTATTCTTTTTTAATTGGTATTCTGGTGACTGGGCTTCCTCCATAATGTGTACCCCATGATTGGTCCTCCTCTGTGATTGATGGCCCAGTGACTGGCCTACCTATACGGTGGGTACCTCATTGAGCAGTCCTCTTCTGTGCTGGATGTCATGGCGACTAAGTCTCCTCCATAATTGCTGCCCCAGTGACAAGTTCTCCTCTGTGATTGGTACCCTAAAGAATGGCCTTTATCTTTGTTGCATGCTGCAGTGACTATCTCTCTTCTGTGTTGGGTGTCCAAGTAAATGATCCTCCTCCGAAATGGTTGCTCCATTAACGAGTCCTACTATGTGATTTATGCTCCAGTTTCTGGGCCTTCTCTGTAATGGGTGCTTCAGTGACTGAACCTTCTCTGTGATGTGTGCCTCAGTGACTGGTTGCCCTCTGTGTTGGGTGCCTCAGTAATAGACCTTCTTCTAAGTTTGTGGCCCAGTGCCTTGTCCTGCTCTGTGATTGGTGACCAAGTGACTAGTCCTTCTCTGTGATGGTTGTCTTCGTGACTGGTTCTCCTCTGTGATATTTGTCCCAATGACTGAGACTCCTCTATTATGGGAGTCCCACTAAGTAGCCTTTGTCTGTAATGGCTGTCCAGTGACTGACACTCCTTTTTGATCAGTAACTTTGTGATTGATGTTTCTTCATAATAAGTACCCTAGTAACTAGCTCTCTTCTGTGATTGGTGATTCGGTAACTGGGTGTCCTCCATAATTTATTTGCCTGTGATTAGTTCTCCTCTTTTATGGGTGTCCCAGTGACTGGCCCTCCTCTGTGATAGTTGCCCCAGGGACAGGCCATCCTCTGTGAAAAAGGCCCCTATAATTGAAACTCCCTTGTATTGGGTGTCCCAGGGAGTAGGTTTTCTATGTTTTTATTTCCCCAGTGAATGGACCTCCTCAGATATTAGTGCTTCAGTGACTGGCCCTCCTCCATAAATGTGCTAATGACTGTTTTCTGTAATAGGTCTCAGAGTAACTGAGCATCCTCCATAAGGGATACTCCAATGACTGGCCTCAACCATATTAGGTTCTCTAGTGACTGAGCCTTCTCTGTAATTGGTGCTCCAGTGATTGGCCATCACTGATAATGGATGTCCCAGTAAGTAGCCCATCTCTGATGGGAGTTTCAGTAAATGGACCTTCTCTATATGGGTGTCCCAGGGAATAGTCCATATCTGTGATGGATGCTTCAGTGACTGGGTCCCCTCCATAATGGGTACCTCAGTAACTCACCTTCCTCTTTGATGGATGTCACAGTAACTAAAACTTATCTGTGATCTGTGATCCAGTGACTGGCCCTCCTCTTTGATAAATGCCACAGCGACTGTCTCTTCTCTGTGATTGGTGCCCCAGTGCCTGCCTCTCCTCTGTTATGGTTGCACCAGTACTATCCTTTCTTGGTGAGGTGTGCTCTGGTGACTGGGTATCTTCTATGATTTTGTACTATTGACTCTCCCTTCTCTGTTATGTGCTTCCTCCTCTTTGATGGGTGTCTCAGTGACTGGCTTTCAACTGTGATGTGTGTCCCAATGACTTGGCTTCCCCCTGTGATGGTCCTATAGTTACTGGGCCTACTTTGTGATGGGTGCCTCAGTGACTGGGTCTCCTTTGTGATGCTTTCACCAGTAAGTGTCGCTCTTCTATAAATGGTGACCTAGTGACTTGGCCACATTTGTGATGGGTAAACCAGTGCCTGGATAGTCCATGTTATTGATGCCCCATTGAATGGCTTGTGTGGTGGATGCTACAGTGATTATCCCTACTCTTTAATGGATGTCTCCGTAACTGGTTGTCCTTTCTGATCAGTGACTCAGTGACTGACTCTCCTCTGTAATGAGTGGGGCAGTGATTAGCACTTCATTGTGGGTGCTACAGTGGTTGGCACTCCTTCTTAATTGGTATCCCAGTGACTGGTCCTCCACTGTGAAGCATGTCTCTGTAATTGGCACTCTTCCAAAATGGGTGACACTTTTACTGCGACTCCTCTATCATGTATGCCACAGTGACTTGGCCTTCTCTGTGATTTAGGCTCCATTGATTCTCTCGATGATAGGTTTCTTAGTGACTGTTCCTCCATTGTATTGGGAGCTTCATTGATTGATTTTTCTCAGCGATTGGTCTTCCAGTGACTAGTTTTCCTCTGTTATCAGTGCCTTAGTGACTGATCCTCATCTGTAATGGGTTTCCCAGTTACTGGCTTCCTGTAGGATGGGAGCACCAGCCCTTATGACTAGTTCTCTGTGATGCATGTCCGAGTGACTGACAGTCTTCTGTGATGGGTTCCCCATGGTTAACCTTCTTCTGTGATGGCTGCGACATTGACTGAGCATACCACATAATGAGTGCCCAAGTGACCGGCCCTCCTGAGATGGGAGTTCCAGTGACTGCTATTTCTCCTTAATGGGTGTACCAATGGCTAGCCCACCTCTGTGATATGCATCCCAGTGACTGGTCCTCTACCAAAATGGGTGACCCACTTACTCACCATCCTCTATGATGTGTGTCCTAGTTACTGACCCATATTTGAGATGCATTCTCCTAGTGAGTAGGCCTTCTTGGGTATGGGTGCCTCAGTGATTGGCCCTCCTCTGTGATAGTTAAATCAGTGATTGGCACTCCTCTCTGAGTGGTTTCTCAATAATTATCTCTCCTCTGTGATGGGTACCCTAATTACTGTCTCTGCTCTATGCCCCAGTGACTGACTCACCTCAGTGATTGGTTTCCCAGTGACTGACTCTCTTCTGTGATGGCTGCCCCAGGGATTATACTTCTTCTGTGATGGATGCCCAACAGACTGTCCTTCATCTGTGATTCATGTTCCAGTTATGGGGGTCTTTCATAGTGGGTGCTTCAGTGACTAGCCTTCTTCTGTGATGGGTTTTCCAATGAGTGACCCTCCTCTGTAATGGCTGTCCAGTGACTGTTCCTCCTTCATAATTGAATCTCCAGTTATTGACCGCCCTCTGTGATGTGTGCCTCAGTGACTAATCTTCTTCAGTGATGTCTGCCCCAGTGACTAGTCCACTTTCAAAATAGGATCCACATTAACTGACTCTCCTCTGTGATACGTTCATCAGTAACTAGCCCTCGAATGTGATGGCTGCTCCAGGAACTGGCCCTCCACCCTAATGGGAGCCCTAGGGATAGGATCTCCTCTGTGGTACGAGTAGCTTTGGAGCTTTGGTGATTAGACCTTCTCTGTGATAGGTGCTTCAGTGATTAGTTCTCTTCTGTGATGTGTTCCCCAGTTTCTGGGCCTCCTCTGCATTAAGTGCTGCAGTGTCTGGTAGTCCGCTGCATTTGATACTAACTGACTGGCTCTCCTCCACAATGGTTGCAACAGTGACTTCCTCTTTTCTGTGATGGGTGCTTCAGTGACCGACTCTTCTGTGAAGCATTCCCCAGTTAGTGACACTTTCTCTGATGACTGCGCATGACTGGCCCTCTGCTGAGATGGGTTTACCAATGAATGAGACTTCTCTGTCATGGATGCCTCAGTGACTAGCCCTCTTCTGTAATGGGTGCCAAGGTGAAAAGACCCTCCTCTGTGATGATTGCTGCAGTGGCTACCCTGCTCTATGAGGGGTGCCCCAGCGACTGGCCCTCCTCTGTGATTGGTGCTTCATTGACCAGCTCTCTTCCTAATGGGTGCTCGAGTGACTGACCCATCTCTGTGATGTATGGCTCAGTGACTGAACCTTTTCTGTGATGGGTGCCCAAGTGACCCGCTTTCCTCAGTGATAGATGAGTTTATTCTGTGATGGTTGTCCCAGTAACTGGCCCTTCTCTTATGGAGTGACCCTGTAACTAGCTTTTATTCTGAGATAGGTGCTTAAGTGTTAGGCCCACATCTACAAATTGTGCCCCAGTAACTGGCATTCATCTGTGTTGGTTGTGCCAGTCTCTGACCTTTCTTTGTTACGAGTGCCCCCAGTGACTGCATCTCTTCTGTGATGGATGTCCTAGTGACTAGCGATCCTTTATGATGTGTGTCCTAGTAACTGGTCCTTCTTTGTGATGGTTGCTCAAGTGCTTTGTTATGGGTGCCTGTGTACTAAAACTCCTCTGTATACCAGTGACTAGCCCTCCATTGTGTTGGTTGCTTCACTGACTAGTCCTCCTCTGTGATGAGTTCCTCAGTGGCTGTGACTCCTCTATAATGGGTGACTAAATAAGTAGGATTTCTCTGTGATGGGTGCCGCAAATCTGGCCCTGTCTTTGATTGGTGCCCCAGTGATTGGCTGTTTTCTGTGACAGGTGTACCACTAATTGGCAAACCTCAGTAAAGGATTTACCAGTGAATGGGACTTCTCTATAATGTGTGCCCCAGTGACTGGTAATCTTCTGTAATGGATGCCCAGTGACTGGTCTTCCTCTGTGGTGGGTGTCTCAGTGACTGGTAAGCTGCCCCAATGACTGGGTCTCCTATAAAATGGGAACCCCAGTGATTAGTACTCCTCTATGGTGTGTTCTCCTGTGATTGGCCTTCACCTGTATTGAGTGTCCCAGTGAATTCTCCTCTTCCATAATAGGTGCCCAAGTGACTAGCCCTCCTTTATGATGGGTGACTCAGGTACTGGCCCACCTCTTTGAATTGTGCCCCAGTGACTGGCCTTCCTCTGTAGTTGATGTCTCATTTGTTGGCACTTCTCTGTAATGGGTGTCAGAGTGACTGACTCTCTTCTGTGATGGATGCCACAATGACAATCCCTCCTCTGTGTTGCATGTCCAAGAGACTAGTCCTCCTCTCTTATGTGTGCCTTTGTAACTGAACCTCACTGTCATATGTGCTACTGTGACTGGCCATGGTCTTTGATGTGTTCCCCAGTGAGTTTCTCTCCTCTATGATAGTGTGTCCCAGGGACTGGTCATTCTCATTGATAGGGTGTCTCACTGAAAGGTCCTTCTTTGTGATATTTATTTCAGTGGCTGGCCCTCCTCCATAATGGGTGCTACAGTGAATAACACTCCTCTGTGATGACAATCCCAGTCATTAACCATCCTCTATTATGGGTGCCCTTGTTAATGGCCCACGTCTCTGATGTGTGTACAAGTGACCAAACCTCCTTTGTTACGTGTGCTTCAGTCACTGTTCCTCTTTTGTGATGGACACCACAGTGACCAGTCCTCTTCTGTGGTGTATGCCCCAGTGACTAGCCCTTTTCCATAATGGATGCCCTAGGAACTGACCCTCCTCTGTGTTGGGTACCTCATTGGCTAGCACTGCTTTGTTTTGGGCACCCCAGGGACTGAGACTCCTTTGTGATTGTTATAACAGTGACTGGCCCTCCTCTGTGATGGGTGCCCTAGTGAGTCATCTTACTCTATGATGGCTTCCTCACTGACTGTTTTTCTTCCATATTGGGTGACAAAATAGCCTTCCTTTAAAAGGATGTCACAATAAGTGACCCTCCTTTGTGATAGATGCCCAGTGAAAAGCCATTCTCTGTGAAAGATGGCCAGTGACTGAACCTATTTTGTGATGGTGGCCCCAGTGACAAGACTTCCTCTGTGGGTTCTGCCTCAGTAACTAGGTCTCCTACAAAATTTGGGCCACTGTGACTTGCACTGCTGTGTGCTGATTGTCCCAGTGACTGGCCCTTCACTGTGAGGAGTGTTCCAATGAATAACCCTCCTCCATAAAGAGTGTCTAAGTGTCTCTCTCTCCTTTGTTATGGGTGTCCCAGTGACTAGCACTTTTCTGTGATGGGCGCCTTTTTGACTAACCTTCATTTTGATGAATGTTACAGTGACTAACCCTGCTCTGTGTTGAGTGCCTCAGTGAGTGACCCTCTTCTGAGATCGGTATCCCAGTGACTGGCCCTTCTTATTTATAGGTGCTCCAGTGATTGACCCTCCTCTGTGATGTTTGTTTCAGTGACTGACCCACCTCTACTAGGTGCAAAAATGACAGACTTTCCTCTGAGATGGGTGCCACATGACTGCCCCTGCTCTATGATTGTTCCAATCACTAACCCTCCTCTATGGCAGGTGCCCAGTGACTGTCATGCCTCTGTGATTTGTGCACAAGTGACTTGTCCTTTTTCTGTTATTTGTGCTCCAATGACTGACCTTTCTCTGTGATGGTTGCCCCACTGACTGACCCTCCTCTGTTGTGGATGCCCCAGTCAGTAGTACTTTTCTGTGATGGCTGCCCTACTGATAGACTTTCCTCTGTGATGGGTGCCCCAATTACTACACCTCCTGTGCCTTCAATGCCTCGGTGACTGGCATTCCTGTGTGAGGTGTGTCTCAGTGATTGTCCCTTTTCTGTAAAGGATGCCCCAGAAGAATAGCGCTTCTCTGTGATAAGTGCCACAGTGAAATACCCTCCTCTGTGATGGATATCACTGTTGCTGACCCTCCTCCATAGTAGTTGTCCAAATGACTGTCTTCCTTTGTGATGTGTACCAAAATGACAAGACCTTCTCTGTGATGGATGATTTAGTGACTAACCCCTCTCTCGTATGTGTGCCTTTGTGACAGGCCCTGCTCCTTCATGGGTGCCACAGTGAGTAATCCTGCTAGGTAATGGGTGCCCCAGTGAATGCCCCTCTCCTGTGATGGGTGTCTGTTTTCCATTCCTCTTTGATGGGTGCCACAGTGACTGGCACCCTTTATGATGACTTACCAGTGACTGACTCTCCTCTGTGATGGATGACCCAGTGACTAGTCTAATCTCTGGGTAATGTGCCAGCACCTAAACCTCTTCTGTAATGTATACCTAAGTGACTGACCCTTCTCTGTGAAGAGTATCTCGGTGACAAGACTTCCTTGTGATCAGTGCCCCAGTGACAGACACTTCTCCCTTTGGGTAGCTTTGTGACTTGCCTTCCTCACTGATGTGTACCACAGTGATTGACTTTCCTCTGTGTTAAATGCATCTGAGAATGAATCTTCTCTATGATGGGTGCACTAGTGGTGTGCCCTCCTCTAGGGTGGGAATCCCAATGACAGACTTTCCTCTGTGTTGGATTTTCCAGTGACTGACCCCCTCTGTGTTGGGTGCCCCTATAATTGAACATTCTTTGTTTTGGATCCTTCAATGATTGACCCTACTCTGTGATTGGTGCCCCACTGACTCAGTCTCCCCTAAAATGACTCCCTATGTTGATAGTCTTCCCCTGTGATCGGTGCCCCAGTGTCAGGCTCTTCTGTATGATGAATGACTCAGTGACAGTCCCTTATCCCAGTTGGAAGTCTCATTGACTGGCCCTCTTCTGTGAACAGTTTCCCAGTGACTGATTCTCCTCTGTAATCAGTGCCTCAGTTTCTGCCTCTCTTTTGTGATGGGTAACTGAGTGACTGGTCTCCTTTATAAAGGGTGCCTAGTGACTGATTCTTCACTGTGATGGGTCTCCTAGTGACTGGCCCCCTCTATTATGTGTGCCCCAGTAACTGGCCCTCCTCTAAGATTGGTGTTTTGGTAACTGGCACCCTTCTGTGATCTGTGCCCCAGTGATTAGTTTTCTTCTGTGAAGGACAACTTAGTGACTACCTCTTCTCCATAATGAATACACCAGTGATGGACTGTCCTCTGGAATGGGATTCCCAGTGACAGGACCTTATCCTTGAGAGGTACCACAGTGAATAGACCACCTCTGTGATGGGTGTCCTAATAATTAGCCCTCCTACAAAATGGGTGACCAATGATGTACCTTCCTCCTTGATGAGTGTCCTAGTGACAGACCCTCCCCTTTGTTGGGTGCCCCACTGATTGGGCTTCCTTGGAAATAGGTGTCACAGTGAATAGCCCTCTTCTGTTGTGGGTGTCCCAGAGACAGTGACTCCTCTGTGATGGGTGGCCTTTTGACTCTCCTTCCTTTCTGATTAGAGACCACTGATTGACCCTGCTTCTAATGGGTGTCTCAGTGAGTGGGTCGGTTCCGTGATGTGTGCTTCAGTGATTCTCCCTCCTCTGTCATATCTACCTCACTATGATGGCTACTCCAGTCATTGACACCTGTCTCTTATATGTGTCCCAAGGTCTGATCCTCCTCTGTGATGGGTGCCCCAGTGATTGACACTCCTCTGTGATGGGTGCCTATGTGACTGGATCTCTTCTATGACTACTGTCCCAGGGATTGGCTCACTTTTTTAATAGGTTCCTCGATAACTATGCCTTTTTTGTGTTTGGTGCCTCATTGATAGGCCCTACTCTTTGATTGGTGTTCCAGTGACAGTTTCTATCCTGTGATGGGTACCCAGTGATTAACCTTCTTCTGTGATGGGTTCTACAGTGACTTGCCCTCCTCTATAATAGATGAAAAAGTGACTGATCCTGCTCATCCTCCTCTACTATGGGAGTCACAGTGACTGGACCTCTTCTATAATGTGTGCCCCAGTGACTAGCCAACATTTGTGATGGGCATTCAAGTAACAGACCCTCCTACAAAATTAATGTTCCAATGACTTGCCTTACTCCATAATGGGTGCTTCAGTGACTGACCTTTCTTTGTGATAGTTGCTCAATTGACTGGCCCTCCTCTGTTATGTGTATCCCAGTGACTGGTCCTCTTATGTAAAAAATACCCCAGTGACTGATCCTGCTCTGTGACAGATGCCCTCTTTGATGGTTGAACTGGTGACTGTCTTTTCGTTGTGATATTACCCCAGTGACTAGCATTCATCTGTCATGGGTACCCCAGTTACTGACACTTCTCTGTAATGGGTGGCTTATGACTGACACTCCTCTGAGATGGTTGCCCAGTAACTGACCCTCCTCTGTGATTGTTTTCTCAGTGAGGGCCCACCTTTGTGATCTATGCTCCAGTGACTGGCTCTCCTCCATAATCAGTGTGTTTGTAGTTATCTCACTTCTATGCTGGGTGCTATAATCACTGACTCTCCTCTGTGATGCATGTCCTAGTGACTGGTCCTCCTTTGTTATGGATGCTCCCAGTGGTTGATCATCTTCTGGGAAGGGTGCCTCAGTGACTGACTCTCCTATGAAAACTGTTCCAATGACTGGCTCTCATTCTTTGGGCTGCCCCAGTGACTTGCACTCCTCTGAAATGGGTGACTCAATGAGGCCCTCCTCTGTGATGGATGTCCGAGTGACTGGTCCTCCTTTATGATTTGTGCTTCACAGACTAGTATTCCATAATGAGTGCCCTAGTAAATAGACATCTTCTAACATGGGCATGCCAGTGACTGGCTCGCATTTGTGATGCATGTCCTACTGACTGACCCTCTTCTGTTATTGGTTTCCTAATGACTTGTTCTTCTCTGTGTAGGTTGTCCCAGTGACTAGACTTCCTCTATGATGGATACCCTCTTTTTTGATGGTTGCACCAGTGACTGGACCTCCTCCATTATGACTGTCTCAGCAACAGGCCCTTTTCTCTGATGGGTACCTCAATGACAGGCTTTCCTTTGTGATGTTTGTCTAAGTGTCTGGTTCTCGTCTGTGGTATGTGTCCCAGTGAATGGCCTTCATCAGTGATGGGTTCCCCTGTGATTGGTACTCCTGTATGAGTCTCCCATGACTGGAACTTCTCTGTGATTGTACCCCAGTCATTGACCTTCTTCTGCAAAAACTGGCTCAATGACAGGTCTCCTTTGTGATCTGTGACTGTCATTCTTTCATATCAGTGTACTCATGACTTTCCCTATTCTATGATGGGTGCTGTAGTCACTGGGTCTTTTCTGTTATGCCTGTCCCAGTCACTGGCCCTCTTTTGTGATGTGTGCCCCAGTCATTTGCCATCATCTGAAATGGGTGCCTCAGTGACTGGTCCTGCTCTGCAATGTGTGTCCCAGTGGCTTTTATTTCTTCTGTTGGTTACTCCATTGAATGACCCTATTTGGGATGAGACGCTCATTGAATTGCTCTCCTCTGGAATGGATACCAGAGTGAATGAGCCTCCACTCTGATGGCAGATTCAGTGACTTTGTCTCCTCTGTGATTGCAGCCCCAGGGACTGACCCTAATCTGTGATTGGTGCCACAATGGCTGGCATCCATTTGGGATGAGTGAGTCAGTGACTGGACCTCTCCTAGGATGGGTGCCACAGTCACTTGAATTCCTTTGTGATCATTGCCCTAGTGACTGACCATCCTTAATAGCAGTGGCCCTAATGTCTAGTCCTTTTCTATTATGGGTGCTACAGTGACTGGCTATCATCTGTGGTTCATGACCCAGTGACTGGCCCTCTTCTGTGATTGGTGTCTCAGTGATTTTCTCTCCTCTGTGTTGAGTGCCCCAGTGACTGACCTTACTCTGTGGTTGTTGCCCCAGGGACTGGCTCTTCTCTATAATGTTTGTCTAATGACTACCATCCTTGGAGATGTGTGTCACACATCCTGGGCCTCCTTTATAATGGATGCTTCAGTTACTGGTCTTCGTTTTTTATGAATATCCCAGGTACTGGGCCTCATCCAAAACATGTGCCACAGTTACAGGAATCCTCTGTGATTGATGCATTAGCTACTGACTATCATATATGATGGGTGCCCCAGTGAGAAGCCCTCCTATGTTATGGGTGTCATAGTGAATGGGCTTCCTCCATAATGAGGGCCCCAGTAACTAGGTCCCTATTGTCATTGGTGCCACAGTGACTAGTCCTCCTCTGTGATTTGTGCCCAACTGACTAGCCCTCTTCTGTGATGGGTGACCTAGGAGTAGTCCAAAATGGGTCTCATTGACTAGCTCTCATCTGTAATATGTGCCCCTATTTCTTAGCCTCCTTCATAGCGGGTGCCCCAGTGAGTGGCCCTCCTCTGTGATAGGTGACCATTGATTGGGTATACTCTATAATATGTACTCCTCTGTGAATGTTGCCTCAGTGACTTGCCCTCCTTTGTATTGTAAACCTCCTGTGTTATAGGTTTCCAGTGATTGGGTATCCCAGTGATTGGGCGTCCTCCACAATAGGTGCCCAAGTGACTAGAATTTTTCTGCAATGAGTGTCCCATTTATTGATCCTTCTCTGCAATAGGTGCCCCAGTAACTGGCCCTCCCCCAAATGGAGAGCCTAGCAACAGGCATGATGGATGTCCTCTTTTGTGGTGTCCTCTGTGATGGTTGCCCCATTGACTAGACTTTCTTCATTATTTGAGCCTCAGTGACTGTGTCTTCTCTGTGGTATATGCATCAGTGACTAGCCCTCCACAGTGATGGCTGCCCCAGTGACTGACCCTTCTCCATATTGGGAACACCAGTGACTGCCTTTCCACTGTGATCGGTGCTTCAATGACTAGCCCTCCTCTGTAATGGCTGCCTTAACTAGCTCTCCTCTGTGATTGGTTCCGCTTTTGCTGCAACTTCTTTGTAATTGGTGCTGCAGTGGCAGGACCTCCTCTGTGTTTGATCATCCACTGACTGGCACTCCTTTATAATGAGTCCCACAGTGACTGGTTCGCCTCCATAATGGGTGTTTCAGTGACTGGCCCTCCTTTATAATTTGTTCTCCAGTAAAAGTCTCTCCTCTATGACCAGCCTTAGTGACTGGTTCTTATATGTGATGTTTTGACTAATGACTGGTTCTCCTCTGTGATTGGCGCCCCAGACTGACACTTCTCTGTGTTGGCTGTGCCATTGACTGACTGACCCTCCTCTGTGATGGGTGCCCCAGTGACTAGGCCTCCTCTGTAATGGGTCCCTGTGTGTGATGCTGCAGTAACTAGGCCTGCTCTGTGTGGGCCTAGTGACTGGCCCCAGTGACTGAACCAACTCTATTGTGAATGCCTCAGTGACTGGGCCTCCTCTGTGGTGCATGCCACATTAACTATTTCTCCTGTGTGATATTTAGTCCAGTGACTTACTGTAATCTGTGACAATAGTCTCAGTAACTGACTCTCCTCTATAATGACTGACATAGTGACTTGCCTTTTTCTGTTATGGATGTGCCAGTAACTGGCCATCTTCTATAATGGGTGCCCCAATGACTGGTTCTCCTCTATGATGGGTCCCTCAGTGACTAATCCTCCTATGTGATGGGTGTCCTAGCAACTAACCCTTATTCTTAGTGTATTCCCTAGTTATTAGTCCTACTCTATGGTATGTGCTCCAGTGACTGGCTATCCTCTGTGATGGGTTTCACATAGATTGGCTGTTCTTACTGATGGTTGGTACAGTGACAGGGCCTCCTCCAAAATGGGTGCTCTAGTGACAGACCCTCTTATGTGATGGTTGCCACAGTGACTGGTCCTCCTTTGTGATGGGTTCCCCAGTGTTTAGTGCCACAATGGCTGGCCCTTTATCCTAGTGCCTACCCCAGTAACTAACCCTATTCTGGGATGCGTGTCCCATTTACTGGGCCTCCTTCATAATGGGTGACAACTGACAGGCCCTCTTTTATGATGGGTGTCTCTGTAACTGGACCTCTTCCATAATGTGTGTCCCAGTTTCTTTTCCTCCTTGGTGCACGGTGCCATAGTGATTTACCTTCATGTATTATAGGTGCCAAAGGGACTAGTCATTGGGTGTCACAGTGAGTGGTCCTCCATAATGGGTGCCTTCATGACTGTGCCTCTTCTATAGTTGGTGACCCAAAGACTGGCCATCTTC
The DNA here is from genome assembly GCA_963574415.1 of Tarsius wallacei. NCBI lineage: Eukaryota > Metazoa > Chordata > Mammalia > Primates > Tarsiidae > Tarsius > Tarsius wallacei. Next base: position 302 of record CAUYQG010142763.1, on the reverse strand, counting down.
TGTCATTCATGCCCCAGTAAGTAGCCCTCTTATTTTATGGATGGCCTAGTAACTGGTTCTCTTCCAAAAGTTTTGCCCCAGTGACTAGCTTTTCTCTGTGATGGTGATCCAGAGACTGGCTCTCCTCATTGATAGCTACCTTCTTGACTAGTCATCCTGTATCATGGTAGCTCCAGTGACAGCCTCTTATCTGTGATGTGCACATCAGTGACTAGCCCTCCATAGTGATGGATGTCCCAGTATCTATCCCTTCTACAAAATAGGTGCCCCAATGACTGGCCCTCCTCTGTGTTTGATCATCC
>CAUYQG010142762.1:0-14757 GCA_963574415.1 Tarsius wallacei | reverse complement strand
AGTTCCAGCTACTCGGAAGGCTGAGGCGGAAGGATCGCCGGAGCCCAGCAGGTCGAGGCTGCGGTGGCCGGGAGCGGCCACTGCACTCCAGTCTGGGTGACAGAGTGAGACTCCAACTCAAAAAAAAAAAAAAAAAAAAAGAAGTGAGATCTGCCAGACTCCTTGTTCTAGCGTCCTCCCACAACATCTCTTGCTTACCTTCTGGGGATGCAAAAGAAGGAGATATGAGTCTTGTTTCCCAAAGCTCACGGTTTTGTCTTATGACTGAATGAGGGTGATAGGTACAGAGAATCCCAAGAAGAGCCACTGCTCAATACCCTTCAATGTCATCGCCTATTATAAGCATTAGATGGAGGGGCCATTTACCTCCTGTCCCACTTAAAGACTCCTTGGAGGGCAAGCCCCTCAGGTCTCCTCCCACTGTGGGAGCTTTTCTGTGTTCTTAATACATCCAGCTTTAAAAAAAAAAAGACTCCTTGGCAGCTCATCCTCTCATTAGTCAATTACCAGATCCTCGTAATGCCTCAGGGTATAGGGGACAGAGTGGAAACTGGCTTGGAGGAGGGAATGGAAAAGAGACTTTCATCACTGGTGAAGCCAAAACAAGAGACCACCAGCTCACTTCTCCTGAGGGTGGAGATCTGATGACTCAGAATGATCTTTATTTCTGATCTAAATCAAGTTCTAGTTCCTTGGTGCTATCCAGAAGGCAGTCAGAGTTACCAAAAATGTATTCCTTCCTTCAAGTCCAAAGGATAGTTGTAAAAATGATGGCCTACCAGTACTGAGCACTTGTTATGTGCCAGCTGCTGTGCCCAGGGCTTAGAGTCAGTATCTTGTTTAACCCCACCTGCAGATCCATGAAGGCAGATGAGAGTTTTGTCCCCATTTTACAGGTAAGGAAATGGAGGTATTGAAAGAAGTGTATTCCACATCCATTAGAAGTCAGAAATGATAGTCCTTTATTCAATGTTAGAAACAGGAACATTAAAAACCAGAATGTGCTCATCTCATATTACCTTCTTTTTTTTTCCTTAATAGACTTTATTTTTTTTAGAGTGGTTTTAAGTCCACAGCAAAACTGAGCAGATGGTACAGGGACTTCCCATCTGTCCCCTGCCCCCTCACACACACACTGTTTATTACCCCTTCTTCAGGCCAGGGAAAACCTTTCCTGCAGCCGCTTCCTGTCCTCTGGCATGTGAGTTGAGCAAACCTTTCCATAAAAGCCAATCTTCCAGATTACTGACATGTTCCATATGAAGCACTAGGCTTTTATATTTTTAGCCACTGCCATTGGTGGCGTAAGACAAATTATAAGCACTCTTGGCTTCTTTAACAAAGTACATGGTATATCAATGACTTTAAACAGACTTTAACACATTGACGTTATCTGGAAATATCACATTGCACAAGCTGATTGCCCCTGCACTAAATGGCCCCAATTTGCTTTTCCAGGTAATGATTCTGTTTTCTTTTCCATCACCTGTCTCCCCCAGCTACTGCTTCTCAGTTTCTTCTCCCAGTGCATCCCCAATTGTTTATAAACCACTATTCACACTAACAAGGGGGAATAAATGACATTTTCCAGAAGAAACCAGATATTCAACCTGATTAAGCCAGTAATTTTCACTTCACACATAATTCTATGCCACCAAACTCTGACAGGAAAGCCTGAAGTTGGCACCTATCTGCTACATGTCTGTGCTGTGTGAAGGTTATTTTGTGTGCGACCCAGGTGCATTTTCTGCTTACCTCCAGCATGATGGCTATGCTCTAGATCTGAGAAGTTCCTTCATCTGACCCTCAGATGAGCAGAGTGCTGGTAAAATCTTACAGAATGCAAATTGCCTTACTGGATAAGCAAGAATGGGGATTATTAGTGTGTTGGACCCAGGCGTGCATGAGTGGGATGTGAACTCAGGGGCAGATCAGAGAGGCAGGGCTGGGTGTGAGAGGCTGGGCTGAGAGCAGGAAAACTAAACAGACACTGACCACTTCAGGCCAGGCACATCAAGGAGGAAGACAAGGATCAGGACTCAGCAAAGGCCACCCAGGATGAGGAGACAGAAGTGAGAGGAAGTTTCTAGAATTATCTCTTCTGGGCCCCATCTCCCCAGGGAAAGTTGTTATCAGACCATTCACCTGTTGCACCAGACAGGCTGTATCTAACACATAGGAGCCCTGGGCAGGCTAATCTCAGGTGATCAGCAATACGGTGCCTCTTCAAACCATAGTCTTTAATATATATTCAAAGTTTTCCTCAAGAGGAAGTTGCTGAGCAGTGCCAGCAGGAGAGGCAGAGAAAGTGCTCCGTGCACGTCCTTGACTCTCTTCCATGGAGCCCAACAGTTCAGCTCAGATCTTCACTTGCATGTATAGTTCAGCACTGCAAAAGTCCTGCAGTTAACCAAAGTCACACTCCTGAAATGACAATCAGCTTGAATATAGCTCTTAGTGATGCCACCTCCCCATCTTCATCCTAGGTGGCTTGTCACATGTCCCTTTATTCTACATTCTCCTTGAGAGAAGTCCCAGCATATACAAGTGTCTCCATTTTGTCACACTTCCTGTGTTTTAGAGTTCCTTATAGATTGAAGTCCTGGCAGCTGTGTAGCTGTCCCAATCTTCATCCAGCTCTTGTGACAGCAGCCAAGCACAAAGGCTAGTGTCTTCTCAAAGGTGACAACTCAGTACCACACACAGCCCTCTAGCTAGAAAGCTCGAATATATTCCCAAATGTTTTCAATGAAAGAGCTCCTTAAAATTATTTAATCATCCAGGATTGGTGGCTCAGCCTGTAATCCCAGCACTTTGGGAGACCAAGGCGAGTGGGTTGCCTGAGCCCATGGGTTCGAGAACAGCCCGGGCAACTTGGTGAGACCTCATCTCTACAATAAATCAAAAATGAGCCAAGCGTGGTAGCATGTGCCTGTAGTTCCGGCTAGATGGAAAGCTGAGGCGAAAGGATCTCTGGAGCCCAGTAGGTCGACGCTGGGGTGGTTGTGAATGTGCCACTAAGCTCTAGCCTGTGTGACAGAGTGAGACTCCAAGTCAAAAAAAAAAATCATCTAATTCAATCTCTGGTTTAACAGCAGAAGACAAAGACTAAGAAGTCAAGAAATGTGTTCAAGGTCACATCCGGGAAATTGTAAAGCTGGAATTTGAGCCTAAGTCTGCCTGTGTTTCAAGTTGCCACTCTCTCATTGCATTACTGGCGTGTCTTGGGACAGGCAGATATGGGAGCGCTGTTAGCATATCTGCACCCCCAATGCTTTGTGTACAGGAGGTAACTTCAGTAACATTTCATGAACTGAATGAGTCAGGCAACATGAGGCCTGTGTCTCGTGGCTAAGGAGACGGAGGACTAGGGCACGAAGCTATGGCTAGGTCAGCCTCGGGCCTCAGGTTGGAACCTGCAAATCCATTTTCCCTTCAGGCAGGACTTGTCCTAGGTGCTAGGTCTGACTGGAGCTCACTGGCAAAGGTCATGGATCCCCAGCTACAGAACATGGAGAGCAGAAGACTGGAGACAGACAAGGCCTTTACTTGTGAGTACAAGAGGAGAAAATATAAAGAAGTATATTTGGTTCAAACAGTGTTTCATAACCATTAAAGATAAAACAAAGAAGAAATAGTGAGCCTCCCATCATCAGAGGCATGTAAGCAAAAGAATGTAGTGGAAGTGATCCAAGCACTGAAGTTGAATTAGACAACATCTGAGGTTTTTTCCTTCTCCAAGATCTGGCAGCACTTTGAAAAGTGAGAAGGTGATAGATCTATGGTACCCAAGCTGAGACGGTCCTCTTCAGGGTTGCCCTGGTTGCAACTCTGAATCGGCTTTAGGGAAATGCAGCCTTGCTGGGGAAAGGAAAACAATATTTTTAAAGAACCATTATACCAGGAACTATACTTTGTCAATCTCTGTATATATTACATTATTGAATTGTTATAATAACCTTATGAAATGGATGCTTTCATTCTCTCTTTTTCATATGGAGAAACAGTCATAAAGAGGTTAAGAAGGCTGTCCTTGGATCTGAAGCTATGAAGATCAAAGCCAGGATTTGAACCCAACCCCACCTGACTCTATAGCAAGTGTACTTTGAGTTTACAGTGTCCCAGGCTTGGGCTTACCCGGCATCACTGAGCTCTGTCTCTGAGAACATGACATGTGAGATTGGAAACTGAGTCATCTGCATTGGTGGCAGGTCCTGATTAACGCTGCGCTAATTTTAGATTTCCTCACAATTGCTACTCTTAATATAGAACGGCCTCTAAGGATAATGTTGGCAAATGTTTTGTTTTTGTTTGATCTGACAGAAAAAAGAAGGACAGCAAAGGAGATGAGGTCATGGGGACAGTGCCGTCCACCCCGCATTCTGCTCCTTTGAAAGGGCTTCTGAAAGCCTGAGAGGGGACAACACCAAGAATCTCCACTGGTTTGCCAGCTAATATTCCAGGTTTGCTCTCCACCAGCAGATGCAGCCTTTGGCTTCCTGGGTGCAGAAAAGTAGAAGCAGCCTGCTCTGGGATATCTTGTGTCCTGAAGCATCGTGAGTACTTCCAGCACAGCAAAGTGTGCGATGACGTGGCAGGCACACTGCGGGGAGCACACAAGCCAGAGGCTGGCACCAGCACAGCACACATGCACACACACAGCCCTCCTGGTCAGCTCCCTCCTACCCAGCCACTATCAGACATGAAAGCAAGTCGCTTCCTCCCTCCACCCCTGCAGGCCATTATCTTGAGATATCCTGCCAACACGGTGCTTAACGCACAGTAGGCATTTTGCACATATTGTGAATGGAGGTATGAAAATGATCATGGTAGCATTGTCAAGAATATTGATTTTTTTTTTTTTAGTTGGAGTGGCACCAGGCTGGAGTGCAATGGCACGATCATAGCTCACTGCAGCCGCAAGCTCCTGGGCTCAGGCGATCCTTCTACCTCAGCCTCCCAAGTAGCTGGGACTATAGACACATGTCACCACACCCGGCTAATTTTTATTTTTTGTAGAGACAAGGTCTCTTTATGCTGTCTGGTCTGGTCTCGAACTCCTGGACTCCAGAAGTTCTCTCGCCTCGACCTCCCAAAGTGCTGGGATTGCAGGCATGAGCCACCCTTCCTGAACTGAATAAATCAACTTGATGTGTCTAGGTCAATTGTCTTTTAGGAAATCATGATACACCAGTGAGCTAGCTCATCTGCCATCCATGATGTGATCTGAAGTACAGTAGGGCATTCTCCTCTGCATTTCAGCTACAAACACACACAGTCTCACCCAGCTGCAGATTAATAAGCCTCAATTCTGCCTCAGACTAGTGGTATGACCTTGAGTCCTGGTCTCCCTCAGCTTCTTCATCTATAAAATGAGGAGAAATACCTGCCTCAGGGACTGTCGAGAGGATTCCATAAGAGATGTGAGTAGCCGTCTTGGCTGAGTGCTGGTCACTCCGGGGCTTAGCCAAGGGCAGGAAAAATACCACAAGACTCCAATCTTCCACATCCTTTTTTCCTGTAATTTGCAAAACCTTCTTTTGTGGGAAGTATTAAGAGATATGGAAATGAAGTTCCATACAGATAATAAACAAAGTGCCTTGGGGAAAAGAAGCCCCACAGAACAGTCCTGGGAACTCCAAGACTCCCGGCTGCCTTCTCTGAGCAATACTCCAGACACCCCTGAGAGGGTCCTGCAGACAAAAGCAAGAGTGCACAGGGGTAGCCAAGCCAGGCAAGGGAGTAGCCAAGACAGGAAGCATTGAGAAACTTCCCCAGCCTTATAGAAACCAGGAGAGGTTGCTACTATAGCCCTGCATGCAGTTTAGGAAACTGAGGCTCAGAGAGTTTGAATCACCTGCACAAGGTCCCACAGTTGCCAAATGACAGACCTAGGAATTGGCCTAAACTTCATGCTTTTCCTTTTGGTTGGCTGCCTCAGGAGCTCGGATTCCAATGAAGTAGACTTCAAGGGGTCCCTACCCTCCGAGATTTTTCAAATACCTCTCTGGGCGAAGAGATGAGACTACTAAGCAAACGCCTCATTCTCCCGTCTTCTTCCACCACTGGTGCAGGTTGGACAATGGAGTTCTTAGAGGACCAAGGACATCAGAACCAGGAACGGTGTTCAAAGATCATTGTGTCCAACCCTCTCATTTCTACAGTTGTGGAAACTGAGGCGGTATCTGATAAGATGCTGGATCATGGCCACGCTCGGTGGCTCAACCTGTAATCCCAGCACTTTGGGAGGCCAAGGCGAGTGGATTGCCTGAGTCCGCGGGTTTGAGACCTGCCTGGGCAACTTGGCGAGACCTCGACTCTACAATAAATCAAAAAAATTCGCCGGGGATGGTAGCACGCGCCCGTGGTTCCAAGCTACTTGGAAGGCTGAGGCAGAAGGATCGCCAGAGTCCTGCAGGTCGAGGCTGCAGTGGCTGGGAGCATGCCACTGGTTCTCCAGTCTGGGTGACAGAGTGAGACTCCAACTCAAAAACAAAACAAAACAAAAAGATGTTGGATCATGAAATAAAAAATCAGGAGGCCTGGGTTCCAGGCATGGCTTTGCCCATAATTTTCTGTAATGTGCCCAGAAGGCCAAAAACCCTCAGTCACAAAATAAAGGGGAAACCATAGGAGCCACCACAGTTGGGAAGCTGTGAGATTTGACATCTCCTCCCCACTCTGGGTCTCGTCTATAAAGCATGTGGGTGGGATGTGGGGCACTCTAGCACCCTTCCTTCCAACCCTGACAGGCCTCCCCACCGCATCCCTCAGCCCCCCGCCCCCACCCACCTCCTGAGACAGACAGAGCCGAAGCTACCTCTCAGGGGTACACGGTACACAGGTGCCCCCACCTCGCTCCTTGTTCTTCCTTGCCTGCAAGTGATTAAGGGAAAGATAACATTCCAAGGGCTGGGGTGGGGAGGCGGCAGGATGTGCACATCGAGCCCCCCACCCTCCCAGCCTGATTGGGGCCTCCTCTCTCAGCTGTCCGTCCATCACTGCTGCAGGCACTGTGGGGCCCGCAGCCCTAGGAATGTTAGGAATCCCCCCTCCTAAACTCCAGCCCTCTTCTCCCAAAACCTCCCCCTCCCCCCAAGGCATCCATCAGCTCAGGCCTTTCTGGAATGTGCTTGCTCCTGGCACCGCCAGGGCCCGGAAAATTCGGGCTAATCCCTCGGCACATTCATCACTCGTCTCTGGGGAGAGACCCCCGAGGCAGGCAAGGGAAGTCTCTGCCCCGACCTGCCAATGCCAGGGACTGATGGCTGGAAGGACAGACACAGCCTGCAGGGCGGGAAGGCAGCCGAGAGGGACACGCCAAAGAAGACGAGCCAGAGGACAGCTCTCCACTTCTTGGCAACGGTTTTTTACTTCCAGAAATCCTGACATTCAGGAAATGTGGTTTGTTTGATGCTGAAGAGAGTAAAAGAGTGGACTGCTTTGACTATTGTTGAGGGGAATATACTCGCAAGGCTGGGAAAGCTGATAGTTCTGTAACTAGATGTAGACCTAAGCTGGCAAAAGCAATGCTAACATTGTCTCTCCTGACAAGGTCTTTTCTCGTTTCCACCACTGCCCGTGAGGTAGGTGGAGTCACGGTTCCCCAAAAAGCCCTCCAGTGACAGGCCTCCTTGCCTCTCATCTGCTGTTCCCAAGGCCTTCCCACCCCTTGGCCAACTCTCCACAGTCAGTTCCCTCTTCCCATGGGCTCCCCGGACACCTTCTGCTCCCACCATCCCTGTCCTTATGCCAACGATATGTCATTGTCTGAGTTCCTGTGATTCTTCCGTGCTCCATGAAAGAACCACATGTGCCTTATACACAAGACAGCCTCAACTCTGCCACTGACTGACTAACTGACTGTGTGACCGTAGCTAGTTACTAACCCTCTCAGAGACTCTGTTTCCTCCTTTGTAAAATAGAGATAAAGACCTCTTAGAGAATTTCCAGTAAGGACACTCTAAAGGTTGATTCCAAATATCCCATTCTGAATGAAGTTTAAACATCAGCAGAAATAATTGAGGGTTTGCAAACCCTACAATAACATGTTTTAAGAGACATTTCCTCATTTGATACCTGAACATTAGACTATTTAATTTTCTTATGTCTATGGATACCATAAAACTAGATCACAAAGAAAAATACACTATTCAGTCTTCACCTTTGATGTCTGTGCATGTGTTAATTAATTCAACAAACATTTATTGAGCATATTTTATGTGTTGGGCACTGTGCTACGTATTTGGAATACTGCGGTGAACAAGATACAACCCCTTTTTTCCAGGTGGCAGACTCATAGACAGGCAGGTACTACACAGTGGGAAAAGTTCTGGGATGGAGAGAGCTTTTGTTTTTTTTTGTTTTTGGGGGTTTTTTTGAGTTGGAGTCTCACTCCGTTGCCCAGACCGGAGTGCAGTGACACACTCCCACCCACCACAGCCTCGACCTGCTGGGCTCCAGTGATCCTTCCGCCTCAGCCTTCCAAGTAGCTGGAACTACAGGCGCGTGCTACAACGCCCGGCTAATTTTTTTTTTATTTGTTGTAGAAATGAGGTCTCGCCAAGTTGCCCAGGCGGGTCTCAAACCCGTGGGCTCAGGCAATCCACTCATCTCGCCCTCCCAAAGCGCTGGGATTACAGGCTAAGCCACCAAGAACTTTTGACTGAGAAAGACATGCAATCCAGACTGAGATAGGAGGGAGGCATGCAAGGAAGGCTTCCTGGAGGAAACAGCATCTGGGCTAAAGCCTGTGGCATAAATAGAAGCTAGCCAAGCAAAATGTGATCCAGAGAGGAAACACAGAAGCCCAGAGAACACTTTACCGCTCAGAAGAAGATACCGTGCCAGAGCACCCAACATGTCCCCTCCCCCAAGCCTGTTTCAGACAGGCTGTGTCTCCTGGGAGGCTTCCTTGCACTTTTAGCCCCTGAGGCAGCCTGGGGCCCAGGGACACAATCCTCAACATAAATCACCCAAATCCACAAAGCTTTCTCTTTGGGCTGGTCCAGCCTCAGAGAGGAATGCAGGAAGGGTGGAGGGTGCACAGCCTTCAGCTAGGGTAATTTTAGACTGCATTGTCATGCCTGCCCCAGGCCACCTCAGCCGGCTCCTGGCTGAGCTGGGAAGAAGGCTTCTGGTCTCGAGACCTTGAGAGGATGTGGGCTTTGGAAGGAGGCCAGGACAGCAGGATGGGAGGCCAGGCCCAGGCAAGGCCCTTCCTCAGTGAAGGCGGGACGCTTGAGGTGTGGGGCTTGGCACCTAGGGCCTTGCTGTGAAAGTACCTCGAAAATGTCACGCATACTCAGGAGTTTCCACCGACTGACAAGGTGTCCCACAGGAAAGGAAGCAGATCAAAGACCAGCCACTTGACTAAAGAGGGATTCTGATACTGAGCAACAGGGCAGAGACAGAAATGCCCAAGGGAGCAGGTAGCTCCGGTGGGCTCAAAGTTCCTGCATATCGGACGCCTGGGCTGACTTCCTGGCTACCCCTGCACTCAATGCATGAACTTGGAGAAGTCCCTAAACCTCTCTATGCTTCCGTTTTCTCATTTGTGAAATGAGATGGTGGTAGTAATTGCTATCTCATAGGGTAATTTTGAAGAATAAATGAGACCATCTGTGCCAAGGAATGAGCAGAATGTCTGGCATAAACTAAGTGCCCAATAAATGTTAACTATGAATAATTTGTTATCAAAGAGCCACAGTTTGGGATCCCAAATCACAAACTCTGTGTCAGTTCTAATCTCTTTGGCTAGTCTCTTTCCCTCCCTAAACCTGTATTTCACTGTCTGTAAAAGGAAACATTTTGAAATAAATCAGCAGTCTTTCTCCAGGCAGAGGGACAGGAAACATGTCTATCTGGGGCAGAAGGTGATTTTTCAGACTACAAAGTTCTAGGCCACTCAGTCATTCCTTGAAGAGTCCGACATATGCCCCCTGAGCAATGGATGGGTACCTCCACGTGAGATTAACTGTCTCTGACCAGGAAGGCTCCTGAGAGGAGTCCTGAAAGGAGTCACTGCACAGGGAAATGGTTTGGAAACAGAGGAAAGTGAAAAAACTCCAGAATCTCCCATGTGATCTGGGAAGGCACTCTGGGCAGGAACTCTCTAAGAAAAGAAGATTGGACAGGAGTGAGGGGACCTCAGTTCTAGAATGTTTCCAGGATTTCTATGTAGGGTGGCTGCAGACAGGTCCACTCACAAAGTCCGTATTCTCATCCCTAAGCAGGGAATAAAGTACCACTTGCTCACAGCAAGATGATCCTACGAAAATGCTTTGCTCCTTGTAGTTGTTGCATAAGCGAGAGGCCAGATTCCTGTGCCTGGGACCTGTGATCCCAAGAAGTGTGTTGCAGAATGGCCAAGAGAAATGTGTCCATGCATCTCAGCTTGTTCTGTCTTCTCCCAGCTTTGCAGAGAGTGTTCCTGTACCATCCCTCCAGTCCTTATCACTTTTCTGACATCGAAATAGCCTTGAAGCTCACTGAGGTATCCCCTCCTCTGGGATGCCTCTTCTGATTCCCAACCCCTGCTGTAGGATGGCTTTCTTGAAGACCAAGGGATAGCAGGAACTCTCTTCTGGAACACCTAGTCCCTTCCTATGTGTGGGAGAACCCTCTTTCTGGATGAAGCCTGGATGCCCCACTCCTTGGTTGGTTCTTCTCAAACTCTGTCTTATGATTAGGCACCCAAAAAGTGAAAGGAGTCAAATGTTTTACAGCTAGGATACAGCCATGCTCTAAGAGACATGTGTTCAGTCCATCACAAGTGGCACAAATATGATTTAGCTAAAACAGCAAATGGGGTTCTGGTTCTAAATAACATAGGGTAAGCAAACTCCACCCTGTCTTCCCCACTGAATGCATCTATAAAATCTGGACAGGATGCATGGAACAATGATAACAGGAGACTTCTCTCTCAGTGATAGATAGAACTAGTAGGCAGAGAATCAGCAAGCCTATTGAAGACCTAAACAAACATCAACCAACTGGATCTCAATGACATTTATAGAGTACTTCCCCCAATAATAGGAGAACACACATTCTTTTCAAGTACACATAAAATATCTATCAAGATTACCATATACTGGGTCACTAAAACAGAACCTTAACAAGTTGAAGAACACTGAAATCACACAAGGTACATTCTCTAGTAATTATGAAATTAACCTAGAACTCAATAACAGAAAGATAAAAGGAAAATCTTCCATCATTTGGAAATTAAACAATACACGTATAAATAATCCATGGTCAATAAGAAACTATCAAGAGAGATTAGAAAATATTTTTAACTGAACATAAATGAAAATATGACATGCCAAAATTTGTGCTACACAACTAAAGCAATACTTAGAGGAAAAGTTACAGCATAAAATGTTAATATAAGAAAAAAAGAAAAATCACAAATCAATAATCTAAATCTCTACTTTAAAAGACTAAAAAAAGAAGAGCAAAATGAACCCAAAACCAGCAGAAGAAAGGAAATAATAATGGTAAGAACAAAAATCAATATAATTAAAAACAGAAAGCAACAAAGAAAATCAATTAAGCCAGACTGGGTCTTTGAAAAAAATTAATGAGCCCTACCAAGACTGACAAAGAAAAAAAAGAGAGAAGGCACAAATCAGGAATGAGAGAGGAGTTAGCACTACAAACTCCACATGCATTAAAAAGATAATAAAGGAATACTATGAACAATTCTATCTACATGAACTCACCAAGTTAGATGAAATGGACGAAGCAACAAACATACTACAAAATTCACCCAAGATGAAATAGGCAACTTGAATAGTCCAATAACTACCAAATAAATAAATATTTTAGTTAAAGTGTTTACAAAATGAAATCTCTAGGCCTAAATAATTCCAATAGAATTCTACAATTAAAGAAGAAATGACATTAATTTTATGCAGTCTTTTTCAAAAAATAGATGAGAAAGGAATATGTCACAATCATTTTATTAGACCAGCACCACCTTAATATTAGAATCAGATAAATAAAGTATTTAAAAAGAGAACCACAGATTAATATCCCTTATAAACATAGGTATGGAAGTCCTTCACAAAATACTTGCAAGTTGAATCCCGCAATATAAAAATAACACACAGCAACCAAGAGGTGTTAATTCTGGAAATGCAAGGCTGGTTTGATATTTAAAAACCAATCAATATAATCTGCCATGTTAACATTCTAAGTAAGAAACACTTCATGAAAATACCAATTAATAAAGAAAAAACATTTGATAAAGTTCAATATCCATTCATTTAGAAACTCCAAACAAACTGAAAGTAGAAAAGAACTTCCTCAATCTGACAGAGCCCATCTTTTTATAAAGTCTGCAGCTAATGTATTTAAAGTATTTAATGGTGAATGTGAATGTAGTAGGCAGAATTCTAAAATGGTCTTCAACATACTCATTTCCTCTCCTTGAGTGTGGGTGGGATCTGTGAGTATCATAGGATGATGAAATAGGGTAAAGGTCAAGGGATTTCATAAACATAATTACAGTATAATTAGTTGACTATTAGTATCCTTTGCTATCTGTTCCCATATAATATCCTATGATAAGTCAATTAAATGAAATCCTATTTAAGTTAATCAAAAGAAAGACTATCTTGGGGAAGGCCTTATTTAGTCAGACGAGTCTTTTAAAAGAGAATCTGTAGTCCAGAGACAAGAAGTCACAGAGATCTGAAGAAGTAGCAGACACACTCTTCTATTGACCTTGATGGAGCAAACTGCCATATTGTGGAGAAGATCACATGGTAGCAAATTGTTAGTGGCCTCTAGGTTCTGAAGTTCTCAGTCCCACAACCACAAGGAACTGGATTCTATTAACAATCAGTGAACTTAGAAAAGGGCCTTACCCCTCTGCACCAGTCTCCTTCACAAATGGGAACAAAGCCCTAGCTGACACCTTGATGTCAGCCTGATGAGATCCTGACGTCAGCCTGATAAGATCCCGAGCAGAGGGTCCAGCTAAACTATGCCCAGAATCTTGACCCACAGGAAATGTGAAATAATAAATTTCTGTTATTTTAAGCTGCTAAATTTGGGGTATTTTGTTATACAGCAAGAGCAAACTAATATAGTGGAAAATTGCTTTCCTCCTAAATTGAAAATAACGAAAAAAATGTCCACTCACACCAGTCCTATTCAGCATTGTACTGGAAATCCTAGCCAGTGGAATAAGGCAAGAAAGAGTAATAAAAGACAAACTGATGGAAAAGAAAGAAACAAAACTATCACTTTTTCAGATAACATTGTTGTCTACATAGAAAATCCAAAAGAATCTAAAAAACAAACAAAAAAACTCTCTTGAGTTTAGCAAGATCACAGGATACAATGTCAGCACACAAAAATCAATTGTATTTCTATATACCAGCAATGTAAAATTGGAAATCAAAATTTAAAAACAAAATCATCTACACTAGCTCCAAAACAAATGAAATACTTAGCTATAAATCTAACAAAACATGTACAGTCAATCCTTTTATTGTGGGTTACACATCCATAGATTCAACCAACTGTGTATTGAAAATATTCAGAAAAAAAACTCCACAAATTTCCAAAATGCAAATTTTGATTTTGCCATGAGCCAGTACTATGTTGAATGCATGCCAATGTGAAGTGATGTGTAGGTATTGTATTCTGTATTATAAGTAATCTAGAGATGATTTAGAGTATTCAGGAGGATATGCATATGTTATATGCAAATACTCTATCACTTTATATCAGAGACTTGAGCAACTTTGGATTTCAGTATCCCAGGACAGTCCTGGAACCAGTCTCCCATGGATACTGGGGACAACTGTATAGAATCTATATGCTGAAAACTACAAAATGCCAGTGAAAAAAATGAAAGACCAGGCATGCTGATTCATGCCTGTAATCCCAGCACTTTCAGAAGCTGAGGCAAGAGGATTGCTTGAGCCCAGCAGTTCAAAACCAGCCTAGGCAACATAGCGAGACTTCATCTCTACAAAAATTCAAAAAATTAGCACCGCAGGACATAATGTTGTGCACCTGTAGTCCCAGCTACTTGTGAGGCTGAGGTAGAAGAATCACCTGGGCTCAGGAGGTCAAAGTTACAGTGAGCTGTGATAGTGCCATTACACTTCAACCTGGGTGGCAGAGAGAGACTCTGCCCACCTCCTGCCCAAAAAAAGACTCAAATAAGTGGAGAGCAATACCCATGTTCATAGATTGGAAGACTTAACATAGTAAAGATGTCAGTTGTCTGAAAATCTATATTTTTAAAACACAATTCCAATAAAAATACCAACAAGAATTTTGTAAATATAGACAAGCTGCTTCAAAATTGATTTTGGAGGCAAAGAAACTAGAATAAAACAATCATGGAAAAAAAGAATAAGGTCGGAAGAATCATCCCATCCAATTTTTTTTAAAATATATTTTTTATTTTAAAATTGTGGGGTACAGTTAAGGGTTAGGTATACAAATATGCATCATTCAGGCACCCTTGTTGATCAGGGGTGTCCCTCCCTGTCCCCAGACAGATATTGACTACCATTAATCCCACCACCCTTGCCGTCCCTGTCCCCCCCACATAGATTCCCACCACTGTCGATCCTTTTCTTACAGTATTACGATGTTCAAGGTCCACTTATGAGTGAGAACATGTGATACTCAGATCTTTGTTGCTGTGAAAGATCACTCAGTATTATAGACTCTAGTTCCATCCAGGTTGCTGCGAAATTCATGATTTTGTTCTTTTTTATGGCTGCGTAG
>CAUYQG010142756.1:0-20706 GCA_963574415.1 Tarsius wallacei | reverse complement strand
CAATCCTCAGCAAAAAAAAAAAAAAAAAGAAAAAAGAAAAAAAGCAGGAGGTATCACACTACCAGACTTTAAACTTTATTATAAAGTTATGATAATCAAAACAGCCTGGTATTGGTACAAGAACAGGCATATAGACCAATGGAATAGAATTGAGATTCCAGAAACAAAACCCCAATTTCTCAACCAACTCATCTTTGACAAAGCCTCCACCTCCCACCACTGGGGAGAGGAGAACCTATTCAGTAAATAGTGCTGGGATAACTAACCACATGTAGAAGTTTGAAACAGGACCCCTACCTATCACCATACACAAAAATCAACTCTAAATGGATCAGAGACCTAAATGGAAAACCTCAAACTATAAGACCCTTAGAAAATGCAGGAGACACTCTTATGGAAATTGGAACTGGCAACCAATTCCTGATCAAAACCTCAAGTACCCATGCCATAAGAGATAAGATAGACAAATGGGAACTTATCAAACTGACAAGCTTCTGCAAAGCCAAAGAAACCATCAAGAGAGCAGGGAGACAGCCCACAGATTGGGAAAAAGTATTTTCCAACTCTATGTCTAACGAAGGACTAACATCCAGGATCTACAACAAACTCAAACATGCTGAAAAGAAAAAAACAGCACCATACAAAGTGGGCAAAATATGTGAATAGACATTTCTCAAAAGAAGACATACGAGCAGCCAACAGATATATGAAAAAATGTTCAGCCTCAGTAGTCATCAAGGAGATGCAAATTAAAACTACATTGAGATACCACCTAACTCCAGTCAGAAAGGCCATCATCATCATCAATAACTCAAAAAATAACATGCTGGAGAGGATGTGGCAAAAAGGGAACACTTCTACACTGTTGGTGGGAGTGTATACTAGTACATCCTCTGAGGAAAACAGTGTGGTGATTCCTAAAAGTTCTAAAAATTGACCTTCTATATGACCCCGCAATCCCCCTCCTGGGAATATACCTGGAAGAACTCAAATCACTCTATAAAAAAGATGAATGCACACGTATGTTTCTCACAGCATTGTTCACAATAGCAAGAACATGGAACCAACCGTGCTGACCCATTAAAAGAGGACTGGATGAAAAAAATGTGGTACATATACACAATGGAATATTATGCAGCCATAAAGAAGAACAAAATCATGAACTTCACAGCAACCTGGATGGGCTTAGAGTTTATAATACTGAGTGATCTTTCACAGAAACAAAGAACTGAGTATCACATGTTGTCACTCATATGTGGAACTTGAACAACTATTGTAAATACTGTAAGAAAAGGATTGACAGTAGCGGGAAACTGCAAGGGGGGTGGGGAAGTGGGATTGGCAGTAGTGGGAATCTGACTGGGGAAAGGGGGCACACCTCATCAACAAAGAATATTTGTATACCTAACCCTGAATTGTACCCCACAATTTTAAAATAAAAAATTTAAAGGTGAAAAAAAAAGAAAGTAAAATTGTACAAAAAGATATATGTTATGCAAACAGGTAGTTTTAAGACAAAAGAGTGCATAATAAAGGGAGTATGCCAGAGATAAAGAATGACATTCGTGACAATAAAGCTTCAAGCAGGAAGGCATATAAATCCTAAATTTTTATATAGAAGATAACTGAACTCTAAACACATGAAGCAAAAACTGACAAACCAAAAAAGGTATATATTTAATAATTCATAGAACAAGCTGTCAAAAATATCATGACTATATAAAATATGTGAATCAACTTGACCTAATTGACATTTTTTGAATCTATATCCAACAGTTGCAGATACACATTTTTTCACAAATGTTTGTGACCTTTTCACAAATCATAAACTAAAAGAACCAGTATTCATAAAATAAAGCTGAATAAATCCTAGAAGATTGAAATGTGACACCAAAGGAATTAAATTACAAGTCAATAATAACCAGAAATTCCCAAATATTTGCAAATTAAACACTTCTCTTAAAATCTCATGGGTTAAAGAAGAAATCACAAACAAATTAAATACTTTGAGTTGAATTTTAATGAGAACACAATATATCAAAATGTATGGAATGATTATAACACACATTATAAAATAAGACACCATGAGTCCATAATGATTTGAGTAAGTAAATAAGTAAAGCCAGCTCTTAAATGTAAAAGTAATGATAGAGTCAGAAAATCACAATTTGGCAAGCATCATAGTAAAAAATGAATATAGCAAGAACCAATAATGGATGCAGTAACTAATAAGAGGTTTAATAAGCAACAAGATATTTACATAGCCTTAGAACAGTTCTCTGCAAGACATACATGATTTACAAAGAGAAGAAGAGTAACTTTTCAGTGGAGAAGGCTGGCACACACTCTGTTAAGCAATTAGTGAAAATGACTACCATTAATAACAGAACAAATAAAATTAAGTTGTCACCTTACATGTCGCATAAGAACACAACATTCTTTCTGTGGCATTCTTGCAAAAAAAGTGTATTACCTGAATCTAGTCATGAGGAGCATCAGTTGAATCCAATTGAGAGACAGTCTAATAACTAGCCTACACCATTCAAAAATGCCATATATACACAAGAGAAAGTAAGACCAAAGAACTGTTCTAGATTAAGGTGACTAGAGATATAACAACTAAGTGCATCAAGAAATAGATCTTTGTGATATGAAAAACATTATTGGAACAACTGGTGAAACTTCAGCGACTAAGTGATAATAATGATATCAGTGATAATTTCATGATTTTGAAGTTTGATTATGGTCATGTAATGGATAGTCCTAATTTGTAGGAAATAAACACTAAAGTATTCAAGGATGTGTTGTCAACTTACTCTCAAATGGCTCAGAAAAAAATAAAAAGATTTTTGTACTGTACTTGAAACATTTCTGTAATTTGGAAATTATTTTAAAAGTATAAAATATCATTTATTATCATAGATATAGACTCTTTACTGTCCTTGCATTCTCTAGGTATAAGCTGTGTGGTTTGGTAACCTATTCCTTTGGTCACAGAAATGCTGGTTTTAATATGTTGTCTTTAGGACATTATTCAGCTATTGAAAATTCAGGTAACCTTTCCAAGCTAATTATTACTGTGGCATAAAAGCTACTCATTTTGTTTTACTCACTGTGGCATAAAAGCCACCCAAGATTGCTTCTCTGGCTTCGTGTTGGATAGCATGAGGATGAGTATGCCTTCTGAACATTCTCATGTTGGCATCCCTAATTACCTTGGCCATTGGCACAGGGCCAGTTGGAATGTCAACTGTGCCATCTGATAATGCTATAAAAAGACCTATAACTGCTGCTCTCCAGCCATCTGTGCCTTCCCTTGGCATGATAGTATTGGGTAGTTTGTCTTTCATTGGCATGCTTTTTGTAGGGTGGCTTACATCTGCCACTGCTAGGCTCTTGCTTGGTGATCAAGTTGACATAGAATTGCTTTGTTGGCTCTGTTTTTATACACAGGAGTTTTATACCTGCTAACTTCTGAAACAAGACTTACTACCATTTATTACATGCATTATAATTGCCATTTTAAATATTATGAATGTAAACTTTTTTGGCCTCTATTGACTCAAACCTAGCGTGGACTTCCAAGGTTAAATACTCCCAATTGAAACGATTCATTCAGAAGATTTAACCACTAAATAAAATGTAGCTCTTCTGTTTTAGGATACTAGATTGAGTGTACACATAAATCTGTCTTTCCTGTTCCAGATCTCTAGAAATGATAGATGATGCATGTGTGTGTGTTTTTAAAATTTTAACTGGATTTGATGGACCAGAGGCTGTGAGGAATCTATTGAAAACTACAGTACAGACAGCATGAGATTGAAGAGACAAAGCAGAATTCAAAATGTCAAGAAGAGAACAGTGCTATGATTGTTGGGAGGAGCACCAAAAGTTCTCCCTGCCCTGAGGAAGGGGATACTAGGAATGGGAAAGTGTTCTGGATTAAACTAGGATGAATGATTGGGGTGCTAAAGCAGGAAGAGTAGGATGAGTGAGTGGAAATTCATCAGAATAAGTAGATACTGATTAAACACCAGGTATTTTTAGAAAAAAAAAAAGAGTTGATTTGAGTATGTTAAGAATTTAAGGATATTCAGCAAAAGAGTAGGAATAGATGATGTTATAGACTGAATTGCATCCATGTTTTTCCTCTTAATTCATGAGTTGAAGCCCTAACTTTCAGTGTGCCCATATTTGGAAATAGAAGCTAGATTAAGGTTAAATGACATCATTAAGATGGGTGCTTATTAGAAGTAGAAAAGACATGTTGAATATGTATACAGAGAAAAGGTCATGTGAGGATATAGCAAGAAGGCGGCCATCATCTACAAGTCAAGGAGAGACATCTCAGGAGAAATAAAACCTGCCAACAGCCTAAGTTGTGATATTTTGTTATGACAGTCTTTGCATACTAATACAAATGGTATAATTTTAGAACCGGTGCATGGGAAAAACATAACAAAGAAAACTTGATAATTTTTTTAAGTAAATAGGAGATAATTAAAGGTATGGTAAAGTAACCAGAAAATAAGCTAGGAGGAATGTCTAAACATCAGCAATTAAATGTGGATGAACTAAATTTACCTATAGACAATCAGAGACCATAAAATTGGATTTTTAAAATATCCAGATAAATGTTGCACATAGAAACTCTAAACCCAGAATTCCATAGGAACGCTCAAATGGCAAAAGATACTTAGTTCATTTTTGTTGTTATAAAAAATCCCATAGATTGAGTAATTTGTAAATAATAGAAATTTATTTCTCACAGTTTTGGAGGCTGGGAAGTTCACGATCAAGGTGCTGGCAAATTTGGTGTCTGTTAAATCCTCATTGTCTGTGTCTAAGTCAGCACCTTGTTTCTCTATCCTCCAGAGAGGACAAATGCTGTGTTCTCACACGACAGAAAGGAAAGAAGGACAAAAGAGACACTAGAGTGCTCTCTTCAACCTCTTTTATAATGCATTCACCAGGATGAAAACCTCATGACTTAATCCCATCAACAAAGTCCCTACCTCTTAATTCAGTCACCTTGGGTTCAAGTTCTAACATACAAATTTTGGAGAGACATGCATGTTCAAACCATAGCAAATACACAAACACTACAAAAAACCAAGTATCAGACCAAATATATGAAAGTAAAGGAAATAAAAGGTAAAAAGAGCTAGGCGTGGTGACTCACACCTATAATCCCAGCACTGAGTCCAGGGGTTCCAGATCAGCCTGGGCAACTTGGCAAGAGCTTATCTCTACAATAAATCAAAAAATTAGCTGGGCGTGGTGGTGCGATCCTATGGTTCCAGCTACTTGGAAGACTGATGCAGAAAGATCACCTGAGCCCAGCTGGTCAAGGCTGTGGTGGCCATGAGCGTGCCACTGCATTCCAGCCTGGGCAACAGAGTGAGACTCCTACTCAAAAAAATAAAAATAAAGAAGAGTAAAAAGAGGGTGTGGTACTTTTAAAATATGTTCACAAGTTCTTTAACACACTTGTTTTCAAATGCCAACTCCACATTCTTTCATCCCCTTGAATGTGGGCTGTATTATTTACTTCTAATGAATAGAATGTGGTGGAAATTATGGTATGTGACAGTAAAAGGTAGAGTGGCTTCTTCTTTGCCCTCTTTCCTTTGGGGCACTTGCTCTGAGAGAAGATAGCTGCCATGTCTGTTCTGACACTTGTTTTGCAATTTCTCTGTTAAATAAAATGAACCCTTTGTCCTAAAGAGTTTCCCATATTCTGAATTGTGCCAATTGCATATCTTTGGAGTTCTTAACATACAGTCTCCTTTATATACTATAAACCAGTGGTCTCCAACCTTCTGGCATCAGTGACCACTTTTGTGGAAGACAACTCTTCCACAGATAAGGGGGAGGGATGTGCAGTCATACCTCAGTGCTAAATGTTAATCTGTATTTGCAGGCCCCCCCCACCCCCTGTGCTAGTATCACCGCTTCAGTTCTACCTCAGGTCATCAGGCATTAGATTCTCATAAGGAGTGTGCAACGTAGCTCCCTTGCATGCAGTTCACAATAACATCTATTTCTAAACTCTCTGTTGCATTGAGATATATGTTTATACCAATAGTTTTCTTTTTTTTCCCCTCTGGCTATATTTTATTTAGTTGTAAAGTAATTAAAATGTTTACCTTTGAAAGTTTAACAAAAATACTAGTTAATGGCACAGTCTTATATAAATGTAACAATATCATAAAGAAACACAAATATACAGTATTTTTAAAAATACATCTAAAGAGAATATGTAACACAAAATAGAAAACATTAAAACATAAATAGAATTTCCATATGATTATACCAGTAGCTTTCAATGGGAGTGATTTTATACCCTCACTCCTGCCACCCTTGGGATATTTGGCAATGTTTTGGTTATCACAACTACAATGCTACTGAGTGGCACGTAGAGGGTAGAAGCCAGAGATGCTGGTAAACATCCTACAATGCACGGGACAGCTCCCCACGACAAATAATTATCTGGCCCAAAATGATGATAGTGCTGAGGTTTAGAAATACCGGTCAGTACTGTACCAGTATCACAATTTGTTTTGATTACTTTATTGTTCAGTCTTGATATCAGGCAGTATAATTCTCCAACTTAAAAAATATATATTTTAACTACTCTAGGTCTTTTGCATTTCCATATTAATTTTAGAATCAGTGTATTGCTTTTTTTAAAGTATGCTGAGATTTTGATCAGAATTGCATGAAATCTTTTATTTCATTTGGATACAGTTGACATCTTTAAAATAGAGTCCATGAATAATGGTATATTTTCCAGCCGTGTTTCTCTCAACAGTGTCTCAATAGGGTTTTGAAGCTGTCTGTGTGTGTGTGCATGTATGTACATAATCACATAAATTTATCTCTATTTCATGAGTATTGATGCTATTATTGGTAGTTTTCTTAATTTCATTTTGCAATTGTTTGTTGCTACTATACAGAAATACAGTTGATTTGCTTTCTTAAATCATGCTTGCATTCTACAACCTTGCTATGTTCATTTAGTTCCTAGTTAACTTAATAAGTTACTTGGAATTTTAATGTAGATAAATATATAGTCTTTGAATAATGACTCACTCTTTTCTTTTCCATCAATATGCTTTTTTTTCTTGTCTTATTGCAATGGCTAGGACTCCTTACACAATGTTAAATAGAAGTGGTAAGAATGACCATGCTTGCCTAGTTTTCTGATCCCTAGTGGAAAAGCATTTAGTCTTTCACCATTAAGTATATTGTCTTATAGTTTTTTATAGGTTTTTTTTATCAGTTTGAGAAAATTTTCTTTTATTCCTAGTTTGTTGAGAGCTTTTAATCAATAACTGTTGAATTATGTAGAATACTTTTTCTGCATCTGCTAAAAGGATCATATTATTTTTCTTCTTTATTCTGATAATATGTTGAATTGATTTTTTTCATATGTTAATCTTTGTATTCATGGTACAAAGCCCATTTGGTCATGATGTATTTGCATCATTTATATTCATAAGTGATATTGGTCTGAAGTGTTTTAATTTCTTTTTCTAGTTGTGGTATCATTGTAATACTGATGTTATAAATTGAATTCCAAAGTATTCTTCCTCTTCCTCCCCCTTTCCCTTTCTTCTTTTCTCTCTGACCAACTGACCAATGTTCTCCTTTCAGACAAGTATATTTATAATTGACACCATTTCTTTCTTAAATATTTGATAGAATTTGTCAGAGAAGCCATCTGGCCCTGGGATTAACTTTGTAGAAAGGTTTCCATTCTAAATTCAATTTTTAAAAGTTAACATATGGCCATTCAGTTTTTTAAAAAAATTTCTTTTGAAATCCATTTTAGTAATCTGTCATTTCTGGAATTTGCCTGATTCATTTACCTTGTCAAATTCATTGGCTCAAAGTTCTTCCTAACATTCCTTTATTACAATTTTAATGTATCTAGAATCTGTAGCAATTCCTCTTTCATTGCTAATATTAATAAAATGTGTCTTCCCCATTTTTTCCTTGATCAGTGCAACTAGAAGTTTATCAATTCTACTGGTCTTTTCAAAGAATCAGTTTTTCATTTTATTGATTTTTCTCCATCGATTGTTTTCTGTTTCAGGAGTCAGTAGTTTGTTTCTGCAAAAAGCCAGATAGTAAATATTTTAGGTCTTGTAGGCCTTTGGTCTTTGTTGCAATCATTCGGCTCTGCTATTGTACCATGAAAGCAGCCATAAATGATAAATAAATGAATGATCATGGCTGTGTTCCAATACAAACTTTATTTATAGATGCTGGAAATTGAATTTCATATAAGTTTCTTGAATATTATCCCTATTTTGAATTTTTTTCAACCATTTAGAAATGTAAAAACTCTTCTCAGCTCCCAGCCCATGCAAAGACAGGCAGTGGGCCAGAGCTGGTACTTTAGCCCATTTTGCTAACCTCTGTTTTATTTCACTGATAGTCTGTCTTGTTGAATATTCCATGAGTATTGAAAAGTATTGAAAAAAAAAAGTATTGAAAAGAATGCTCTTGCTGGATGTTGTTCTATAAATGATAATCAGATCCAAATGTTTGATAGTGTTAAGTCTCTTATATCCTACTGACTTTGTTTATTCTATCAATTATTTAGAGATAAGTGTTTATATCTCCAGTTATAATTGTAGATTTCACTACTTCTACTTTCTGTTCTTTGATTTTGCACTGAATAATTTGAAGCCATTAGACCATGATGAAATATTCTTTTTCCCTAATAATAGTTATTGTTCTGAAGTTCATCTTTTATTAATATAGACCATTAAGCTTTCCTTTTATTAGTGTTTGCATTATATGTCTTTTTTCATCCTATTATTTCTAAACTTTCTGTATCTTTGGTGTTGGAATTCTAGGGACAAAATGCAGTTGGTTCTTCCTTTTTCATCTAGTGCAACGATCTGTTTTTAATCTCTTTAGACCCGTTTCATTTAGTGTAATTATGTATTTAAATTTTAATGTTACTTTTTTCAGTCATAGCTATTCTTTATCTTTTTTCCTTTTTCCTCTTTTCATGCCTCCTTTGAATTCAGATTTTTTTCTTTTTGGTATTCCAGTGTATCTCTGACCTTGGCTTACTAGCTGTATCTCGTTTTATTTGTGTATCTGTGTGTGTAAGTCCATGTGCACATGCTTGATTTAGGGTTTACAATATAGTAGTCCCCTCTCATTAGCAGTTTTGCTTTCTCTGTTTTCAGTTACTTAGAATGTATCCCTTGCTGATAAGGGAGGATTGCTCTATACATCTTTAATTTTTGACCATCTGCTTCCAAATGATATTATATCACTTCATGTATACTATAATGTGACAATATATATTCACTTCTCCTACCCTCTGTGCTATTGTTATTCATTCTACTTTTATACATAGTACATACTATAATACATTGTTACTGATGTTGCATAAGCAATTAGCTCTTAATTTTTAATGTAAAAAATTATTTTTGGTGCTCTTCATTCCTTTATATCATTCAAAATATCCATTTGCTATATTTTATTTTTTGGCTAAATAACTTTGTTTTGCTTTTTTTGTTGTGCTGGCCTTTTAATTGATAAATATTCTCAACTTTGTATCACCTTCACTTCTCAAAGATATTTTGTTTGATGTAGAATTCCTGGTTGATAAATTGAATTCATTTTTGTTTAACACCTAAAAGATGTTCCATTCTTTAGTGGATTGCATAGTTTCAGATGGTGAGTCTATGATATATCTTATCTTTATCTCTCTGTACATAATGTATCTTTTCTAACTGCTCTCAAGATTTTCTTTTTGTCACAGATTGTCGGTAACTTGACTATGTTGCACCTTTGTGATTTGTGTGTATGGGTTCATCCTGTTACAGTTTGTGGATCTTCTTTAATTTATAGGCAAGTAGTTTTCATCATATTTGGATATTTTTCAACCCTTATCTGTTCAAATTTTGTTTCCCCTTTTTACCTTCTGAGCCTCTAGTTACACTTATGTTATACTACTTAATACTATTTACTACTCACTGAGGCTCTGTTTTTTTCCATACATAACTACATATTTAGGTTACTCTGCTTAATATTGTCCACTTGTCATTGGGGCTCTGTTCATTTCCTTGTAAACCTTTTTCTCTGTGTCCTTCATTTTAGATTTTTTCTGTTGTTTTGTCTTTAACTTCATTGATTTTTTATTCTGCAATGTCTCATATGCTGTTAGTCCCATCCAGTAAACTTTTCACTTCAGATAATGTATGATCAAGTCTAATTTCATTTTTATTTTTTTCAATTCAGTCATCATGATGTTCACATTTTCCTTTAAATTCTTATGTGTGTATGTGTGTATATATGTACATGTATGTGGATATATGTATATATATAACTTATAGCTTTTAAAAGTACTTTTCTGCTAATTCCATCATCTCTGCCATTTCTGGATCTTTTTCAGGTATTCAACTTTTCTCCTGGTTAGGAATACATTTTCTTAGTTATTCTCATCTAATATATCCTTATCGGAAGCTAGATTTAATGAATTTTGTGTTGTTGAGTGCTGGATTTTGCTGCATTCCTTTAAAGTATACAGATAGAAATATTTTTGCTCTCATTTTTGATGGAATATCCTTCAGATTTTCTCCAGTCTTACTGGAATGATCCCAGCATTACTTATTGCTTCCTTGCTTTTTTGTATGTTAAGGTGCCCCAAACCTGTAATTAGCCATATTTCTATGTAGCTCTGGTTTTAATAGCAAATAATTACTAGAGTTCACAAACTGGGTGCTTGAGTGCTTATTATTACAGGGTGGGTATCCTTTATTTGAAATGCTTGGGACCAAAAGAGTTTTGGATTTAAGATGTCTTTGGATTTTGGAATATTTGTATTATACTTACCAGCTGAGCATCTGAAATCTGAAAATATGAAATCCATATTGCCCCAATGAGCACTTCCTTTGACAGTCATGTTGCTACTTTAAATGTTTCAGATGGTGGATTTGGGGATTCAGAGTGCTCATCATGTCCTGAGTTTGCTATTGTATTCCAGGGATATGCACTAGAATGTGGATTGGTGCTTTTTTTTTAAGGGCTAGATAGTAAATATTACAGGTTTTCCAGGTCACACAATCTCTGTCACAACTATTTCAACTCTGCCACTGTAGTTCAAAACCAGACTTAGACAATATGTAAACAAATGAGTATATTTTAATAAAATTTTATTTACAAAATCTGGTCATAGAATGGGTTTGGTTCACAGGCTGCACTCTACCACCCTCTGTTGTACAGTGTTTATAGAGCATGGGTTTAGAATAATTCTACAAATATTATTCATACTAGTAAAACTATGAAAACATTCTAAAAGCTGGGTGTGGTGTTGTACACCTGTAATCTCAAATACTTGGGAGGCTGAAGCAGGAAGGTTGCTTGAGCCTAGAACTTTGAGACTAGCCTGGGCAACATAGCCAGACCCTGTCTCATTAAAAAAATAAAAAATAAATAAAAATAAAAAAACCAGTTCTGGGCCAGGCGTGGTGGCTCAAGCCTGTAATGCCAGCACTTTGGGAGGCCAAGGCAAGAGGATTGCTTGAGCCCAGGGGTTCAAGACCAACCTGGGCAACTTGGTGAGACCTCTTTCTCTACAATAAATAAAAAAATTAGCCAGGCATGGTAGCATGCACCTGTAGTTCCAGCTACTTGGAAGGCTGAGGCAAAAGGATCACCTAAGCCCAGTAGGTCGACGCTGGGGTGGCCGTGAATGTGCCACTGCACTCCAGCCTGGGGGATGGAGTGAGACTCCAACTCAAAAAAAAAAAAAAAGTTCTAAAATTTCTTTGCAATTTCTTTTCTCTTCAGTGCACTCCAAAGGGGGATAAAACACATCTGTATTTTAAAGGGATTTGAAATAATTTTTACCTGTTAGTTATGTCAACAACTTGACACACACTCAGCCTACCATATTCACTACTTCTGCATCCATGGATCCAACTAGTTGTGGGTAAAAAAATATTTGGAAAAATAAATCCGCAAATTTCCAAAAAGCAAAACTTGAATGTGCCAGAGGCCACATACTATGTTGAACCCATGTTAATGAAGTAATGTGCAGAAATTGCTATAGGTATTATAAATAATCAAGAGATGACTTAAAAGTTTATGAAAATACATGTGTAGGTTATATGGAAATACTACACCATTTTATATAAGGGACCTGAGCATCTGCAGAGTTTGATATCCATGGGGTGTTCTGGTTTCCAGTCCCCCACAAATACTGAAGGACAACAATACTTTTAAGTTCATTTATTTAGTTTTGTATTTTGAGGACTAGTTTTTATTTTTACTGAACTTTGTAATTATGTTAAAAAAGTATGTGGCCCTAAAGTAAGATCTTAAAAATTATACTGAGAAGTCTAGTTTCATTCTATGTTTTATTCACATTGCTTCTTTCCTTTTCCTTTAGGCTGTCACTTTTATTTGCTTTTGGTCTATCCTTTGTTTATAGAAAATATATGTAACCAAATATATCTATAGATACACATCTGTATCCTTGTTTTTTATGTAAAATGTAGCATACTAAACACAATGTTTGGCAATTTTATTCTTTCAATATAATGTATCCTGGATATCTCTCCATACCAATATGTAGAAATATTTTTAAAAATTATATTATTGGAATAATATATGCAACTAAGTTTAACACATATGAAAACTTAGTTAACATGATTTTTTAAAAATTTTATTGATATATAATGTACATATATGTAAAGTACATGTGATATTTTGATACATGCATAAAGTATGTAATGATCAAATCAGGATATTTAGGATATCTATCACCTAGAACATTTATCATTTCTTTGTGTTGGGAACATTTCAAATCTTTCTAATCATTTTGAAATACATAATATATTGTTTTTAACTATAGTTAATCATTCTGTGCTGTTGAACACTAGAACATATTCCTTCTATCTAACTGTAATGCTTGTAGCTATTAACCAAACTCTATATCTCCCCCATTCCCAGCTCAGGTAAATATCATTCTTCTCTGTATCTCTATGAGATCAAATATTTTCACTCCCACGTGTGAGTGAGAACGTATGATATTTGTTTTTCTGTGCCTGACTTATTTCAATTAACATAAGGAGCTCCAGTTCCACCCATGTTGCTACAAATGACAGGATTTCATTTTTTTAATGCCTATTATTCCATTGTGTATATATACCACATTTTCTTTATGCATTCATAGGTTTGTTGACACTTAGGTTGATTCTATATCTTGGCTACTGTGAATAGTGCTGCAATAAATATAAGAGTGTAGGTATCCCTTTGATGTACTGATTTCATTTCCTTTGGGTAAATACCTACCAGTGGAATTGCAGTTCATATGGTAGTTCTATTTTTATTTTTTTGAGAAACCTTCATACCGTTCAACATAATGGATGTATGTTCCATGAAAGGGCCGTATACACAAACAACTCAAATGCCAGCGAAGCTGAGAAACAAAAGAAGGGGGTAGACAAATACCATTTGTCAGTATAATTTATTGGGGGGACTTACAAAAACACGATCTTGGGCGGCTGAAAGACAAGTAAATCTCTGCACCTCAAACCCCTAGATTCAGGTCTAAAACCTTAGGGGAAAAGTACACACGCTCTAGGAGGAATGCGTAGGTGGGAACAGGCATCACAGCCTATGATTTCTACAATAGCATTAAGAGTTGTTTTGGAAAAAACAGTCAATGAATAGATATTCCTACATAAAGAGTTATACATCAACTAGACATTTGGAGGCATTCCTGGACTTGGGATTAGTCTGGTGGATTAGCATTTAAAATTAAGTCACTCCTAGCCAGGCACGGTAGCTCATGCCTGTATTCCCAGCATTTTGGGAGGTGGAGGTGAGAGGATCGCCTGAGCCCAGGGGTTTGAAACCAGCTTGGGCAATTTGGTGAGACCTCATCTCTACAATAAATAAAAAAATTAGCTGGGCATGGTGGTACACACTTGTAGTTTCAGCTACTTGGAAGGCTGAGGCAGAAGAAAGTCTGAGCCCAGCTGGTCGAGGCTACAGTAGCCTTGAGTGTGCCACTGCACTCCAGTCTGGGAGACTCCAACTAAAAAATAATAATAATAAAGTCACTCTTGTCCTCCACAGTACTAATTTACATTCCCACCAACAGTACATAAGATTTTTCTTTTCTCCACATCCTTGACAGCACCTGCTATTTTATTCTTTTTGATAGTAACCATTCTAACTGGATTGAGATGATATCTCATTGTGGTTTGGGTTTCATGTCCCTGATGATTAATGTTGTTGAGTACTTAATTCATATGCATGTTGGCCATTCGTGTGTCTTCTTTTTAGAAGGACCATTCATATCCTTTGCACACTGTTTCATGGGATTATTAAATTTTGGGGTAAGTTCGAGTTCCTTGTATATTCTGGATTTTAGTTTGCTGAATGAATAGTTTGCAAACATTTTTTCCCATTCAACAGGTGGTGTATTTAATACTCTGTTGATTGTTTCCTTTGCTATGCAGAAGCTTTTTAGCTTAATATAGTCACATTTGTCTATTTTTGTTTTGTTGCCTGTGCTTTTGAGGTCTTAGCAATAAAATCTCTCTAAACCAATATCCTGAAGTGTTTCTCCTATGTTTCCTTCTAGTAGTTTTATAGTTTTAGGTCTTACATTTAAGTCTTTAATCTATTTTTAGTTAATTTTTTTGTATGTGACAAAAGATAAAGGTCTGTTTCCATTCTTCTGCTATGAATATCAAGTTTTGCCAGCATTATTTATTTAAAACTTTAAAAGGTTTCCTTTCCTCTTGGCATCTTTGTCAAAAATCACCTAACTGTAAATATGTGGATTTATTTCTGAATTCCCTTTTCTGTTACATTGGTCTGTGTGTCTGTTTTTAATACCAGTACCATGCTGTTTTTGTTACTGTATGGTTATAGTATATTTTGAAGTCAGGTAGTGTGATGCCTCCAGCTTATTCTTTTTGCTCAATATTGCTTTGCCTATTCAAGGTCTTTTGTGGTTCTATACAACTTTTAGGAATCCTCTTCTATTTCTGTGAAGGGTGTTATTGGTATTTTGATAGGAACTACACATTGAATTTATAGATTGCTTTAGTATTATGGTCATTTTAACAATATTAATTCTTCTGGATCCATGAGCATGGAATGTGTTTCTGTTCATTTGTGTTCTCTTCATTTTTTTTCATGGATGTTATGAGGTATTCCTTGTACCAGTCTTTTACCTCCTTGGTTAACTTATTCCTAGGTACTATTTTTGTAGCTATTGTAAATGGAACTGTTTTCTTGATTTTTTCAGCTAGTTTATTATTGCTATATGGAAACACTACTGATTTTTGTACATTGCTGTATCCTGCAAATTCATTTATCTGTTTTAATAGTTTTTGGTGGAGTCTTTAGGTTTTTCTATATATAAAATCATATCACCTGAAGGAGGGAGTAAAGGAGGGAGAATATGACTCTCTATTGTACAGTTCGGATACTTTTATTTCTTTCTCTTGCCTGCTTGCTCTGGATAGGAATTCCAGTAGTATGTTGATTAGGAGTGGTGAAAGTGGGCATTCTTGTCTTGTTCTGGTTCTTAGAATAAAGACGTTCAGCTTTTCCCTACTCAGTATATTGTTATCTGAGGGTTTGTTATTATATGGCTTCTATTATATTGAGGTATTTTTCATCTATGACTAATTTGTTGAGAGTTTTTGCTATGCATCTATTGGGATGATTTTATGGTTTTTGTTCTCCATTCTGTTGAAATGATGTATGACTCTTATTGGTTTATGTATGAAATCATCCTTGCATTTCTGAAAGAAACCACACTTGACCATGGTGTATTATCTTTTTGTTGTATTGCTGGAGTCAGTTTGTTAGTACTCTGTATTTTTGAGGATTTTTGCATCTGTGTTCATCAGAGACACTGGCTCATAGTTTTACTTCTTTGTCATGTCCTTGAATGGTTTTGGTATCATGATAATGTTGGCCTTGTAGATTGATTTAGGGAAAATTCTCTCCTCTTCAATTTTTGGAATAGTTTAAGAATTGGCTCTTTATAAGTTTTGTAGAATTCCAAAATAAAGCCACCTGTCCTGGGATTTTCTTTGTTGGAAGACTTTATTCCTGATTCAGTCATGTTACTAGTTATTGATTTTCTGTTTCTTTTTTGGTACAATCGCAGTAGGTTATTTGTGTCTAGTAATTTATCCATTTCCTCTGAGTTTTCCAATTTGTTAGCATAGAGTTGTTTATAATAGTCTCTAATGATCCTTCATATTTATGTAGTATCAGTTGTAATGCCTCTGTTATTGTTTCAGATTTTATTTGGATTTTTTTTCTTGGTTATTCTAGCTAGCAGTTTATTGATTTTTGTCTACCTTTTCAACAAACCAACTTTTCATATCATTGATCCTTTGTATTTTTTTTTTTTTTGTCTGTTTCTTTAGTACTTCTCTGATCTTTACTAACTTCTTTCCTACTACTAATTTTGGGTTTGGTTTGTTCTTACTTTTCTAGTTCTTTGAGGTGCATTGTTAGGTTAATTGAAATCTTCCTACATTTTTGATGTAGGCATTTATTACTGTAAACTTTCTTCTTAGCACTACTTCAGTTTTATCCCATATGTTCTGCTTTGTTGTGTTTCCACTTTCACGTGTTTCAAATTTTTAAAAAATTTCCTCCTTAATTTTTTCATTGAGTGGTTGTTCAGGAGCATGTTGTTTGTCTTCCGTGTATTTGTATAGTTTCCAAAATTCCTTTTATTATCAGTATCTAGTTTTATTCCATTGTGGTCTGAGAAGATATTTGATATGATTTTTTAAAAATTTGTGTGGTTTGTTTTGTGGCCTAACATATGATTTATCCTGGAGAATGTTCTATGAGCTGATAAGAAAACTACATATTCTCTGTTAGATTAATTGTTCCATAAATGTCTTTTAGCTCTGTTTAATATAAAGTACAGTTTCTTTGTTTATTTTATTTCTAGATTATCTTTCTAATGCTAATAGTGGAGTTTTCAAGTTCTCCACTTTGACTGGGTTGGAGTTTATTTCTCCCTTTAGATCTAATAATAGTTCTTGTATATATCTGCTCCAGTGTTAGGTACATATATATTTAGAATTGCTACGTGCTATTGGTGACTTGATCCCTTCATCATTATATAATTACCTTGTCTCTTTTTACAATTTTTAGCTAATATACATCCCAGGCGGACTGGTTCCTTGACTCCCTGAAGGCATGTGCAAGCATAGGGTGGCACTGCTGCTGTGAGAACTGCTACTGCTAGTGACAGGCAGTAGACAAGTGGTTCTCGGCTCTGGAAAGCATGCACTTTGGATCCTTTTTTTAAAATTTAATCAATATTTTTTATTTTGATATTGTAGGGTACAGTTAAGGGTTAGGTATACAAATATGCTTCGCTCAGGTACCCTTGTTGATAAGGGGTATCTCCCCGTCCCCAGACAGATATTGACTACTATTAATCCCACCTCCCTTTCCTTCCCCCCGCCATAGTTTCCCACCACTGTCAATCCTTTTCTTATAGTATTAGAATAGATGTTCAAGGTCCACTATTGAGTGAGAACATGTGATACTCAGATCTTTGTTTCTGTGAGAGGTCACTCAGTATTATAGACTCTAGTTCCATCCAGGTGGCTGAGAAATTCATGATTTTGTTCTTTTTTATGGCTGCGTAGTATTCCATCATGTATATGTACCACATTTTTTAATCCAGTCCTCTTTTGATGGACAGCATGGTTGATTCCAGGTTCTTGCTATTGTGAACAATGCTGCAATAAACACACGTGTGCAGGTATCTTTTTTATAGAGTTATTTGAGTTCTTCAGGGTATATTCCCAGCAGGGGGATTGCGGGGTCATATGGGAGATGGATATTTAGAGCTTTTAGGGATCGCCGAACTGTTTTCCAAAGAGGTTACACTAGTTTGCACTCCCACCAACAGTGTAGAAGTGTTCCCTTTTCGCCACACTCTCCAGCAACTGTTATTTTTTGAGTTATTGATAATTGTCATTCTTGACTGGAGTTAGGTGGTATCTCAGTGTGATTTTGATTTGCATCTCCCTGATGATTAGTGAGGTTGAATTGAAGTAAGACTATTATAAGCCCAAGGCTGCTCTTAGCCTTGAAGACTAATCATATAAATACATAATTTCTCCCCAAGTTAATCTAGAAATTTAATATGATTGCTACAAAATAATTAACATAATTTTTGTAGTATGATTAAATTTCAAGTGAAGAAAACAAGAATACTGAATAAATAGTAGCTATTAAACTATATTTTCATTAATAAACAAAAGCATGGGCCAATAAAAGAAACAAAATAATGAGTCCAGAATGAGATTCCCAAAATATGAAAATTTACCATGTTTTAAGTATGACATTTCAGATAAAGTTAACAAACTATAAAGACATTTGAGAACAACTAGATTGAAAGTAGAAGACATTTAAAAAATGTTTTTCAATAATTTTACATGGAGTAAATCTTTCTAAGGACACCAAAGACTCAGAAGCTCTAAAAACATAGATGAATCTGATTAAATAACTGAAAGAGCCATGATGATGATGATGATGATGATGTTGATAACGATAGCTAATAATTGAAGATTTAATATGAGCTAGGTGTTATTCTAAAATTTTAAATGAATTAGCGTTTTGAATCCTTTCGAAGACTCTATAATATTATCCCCACACCAATTTTTTAGCTATGGATAGTACAAATAAGTAAGATAGTAATAGTGGAGGAATTACATTTTCTTTATGGCAAAATAAAACATACCCAAGATCAATATGCAAATAAAACACGCAAAAGTATTAGCTAGCAACATGGAGAGGAGCTTATTTAATTGACATATGATGAATTATTTTATATGAATAATAAAACCAACAAATAATTAAAATGGACAAATGCGATAGCATACAATTTGCAGAGAAAATACGCAACATAGGAACAGATGCATTAGATGACTCAAATCCTAAAGTAATTCAGAATAAAAATTGAGGCACATGTTTTTTGTTTATATTGATATAAATCTGCAGATTTGTAATTAATTGTGGGGATTCTGTGAGAAAAAAACAAAAGCAAAGAAAGGATAAACAATCATTTGGAGGACAATTTGGCAATACAGAATATTTAACGCACTTTTTTTGAGTCAGAGTCTCACTTTGTCACCCAGGCTGGAGTGCAGTGGTACCCTCATAGCCACCTAGCCCCAACCTACTGGGCTCAGCTGATCCTCCCGCCTCAGCTTTCCAAGTAGCTGGAACTACAGGCACGTGCTACCGCTCCCAGCTAATAACTGCACATGTTTTTAATCTAGTCATTTCATTTACTTATACTACACATACATTTATAAACATGGCACAAAACACAAAAATATGTAAAACCCTTGTCATTTATGCATTATTAGTTAATGACAAAATCCTGAAATTGATCTGAAGGTTATTTTAGTCACAGTCTATTTTTAAACATTATAATAGCTATGCATTTAATATTAATTATTAAAAAAGGTATAGATCCTGTTCTTACATGCTGATATTTAAACACATAAAAGGTCTTCCAAGAAAATCTAAAACAAACTACAAATACAAATGTAAAAAGTATATATAATGCTCATTTAAGTAAAATTGTTCAAAAAATATGGATATGTGCTTGGGATATTTTTGAAGGGTTCACAAGAAAATTATAATGGCTTCCTGTAATAAAAGAGGACTGTAGATTTGTATATGCAACATTGCATATTTAGGAACTTTTTATCATTTTTTTCTTTTCCCAATAAAAATAACGTTATTGATTAAAAAGATAAATACAGCTAAAAAAGAGTAAGAAAATAACGATAGTTAAAAATGGCGAGATAACTAATTACCTGTATTAATTTATACTGTAGAGAAAGACTTTTTTGGAACAAAGAAATGTTATAGAATATAGATATAACTTAATATGTTACTTGGCAATTTGTTTTTTGAAGAGGTAAATTCATGGAAAATTGAAATTTTTATTGACAAATAGCAATTCTGAAGAAACTTTAGATATACTTTTCCTGAAGTTTTTAGATCCTAATGCAAATACACAATTTTTCACTCATTGAAAATGTGGTGAGCATAGGAATAGTTTCTACTTATGAAAATGTCATAAAACACCACGATGTTTTTAATGAATCTGAGGACAATTATGTGTCTGTAAAGGATTTTATTTTTAAAAAATAAATAAATTTTAACCCACTCTTCCTTCTCTTACACTTACTCTTCTCTTGCCGCCAGCTAGAACTGAAACATCATATGCATATTTAACAAATACAAGATAAACACGGAAGATTTTTGTTTAAATACAAGATTGAACAATACTGCTTTGTGTTAAACTTACATTTAATTCTAGTTGTTTATTGTTTAATGACATTTTGAGCAATTATCATAATTGGAATAGATATAGACTTTACATTAAGGAATATGTAAAATAATTTAATTGTAAGAACTTTAGTCTGATTATGTATGGAAATTGGTGGGAATCCTTCTTCTGTTCTTTTGGTTTCAGTGATGGACTAATTTTAAAATGACAAATTTAGCCGGGCTCGGTGGCTCAGCCTGTAATCCCGCGCCTTGGGAGGCTGAGGTGAGTGGATTGCCTGAGCCCGCGGGTTCGAGACCCGCCTGGGCAGGTGAAACCTCATCTCTACAATAAATCAAAAAAATTAGCCGGGC
>CAUYQG010142755.1:0-12952 GCA_963574415.1 Tarsius wallacei | reverse complement strand
ACCTTTGTGTGCCCTATGGTGTTGGGTTTTATCGCGGGCTTGTTAAATTGGGTTTGTGTGGGTTCATATTTTGTCCAATTGTTCCAATTGTGCAAAATTTTGTCCTAAAATTTCTTTCTTTCTTTTTTTTTTTTTTTTTTTTGAGTTGGAGTCTCACTCTGTTGCTCAGGCTGGAGTGCAGTGGCATGCTCATGGTCACCACAGCCTCGACCTGCTGGGCTTAGGCGATCCTTCCGCTTGAGCCTTCCAAGTAGCTGGAACTACAGACACGTGCCATCATGCCTGGTTAACTTTTCTTGATTTATTGTAGAGATGAGATCTTGCCAAGTCGCCCAGGCTGGTCTCAGACTCATGGGCTCAGACAATCCTCTTGCCTTGGCCTCCCAAATTGCTAGGATTATAGGTGTGAGCCACCACACCCGGCCATGTCCTAAACTTTCTAGGGCAGATAAACTCACCAAAAAGCTAGTGGGGAAGGCAAACAAGTACCCAAAATAACTCTGCTGAGTACTGTGAGTCATATGTCTATCTTCCATCTTTGCTGGGAGGCAGACCTGTCGCTGGCTGAGTCCAGGACACTGCCTGGAAATGAACTTCAAGAGAGTCAAAGCTTCCGATGGTGAGAGTCGAAAACAAAATGACTTTATTTCTCAAGAAGGTCTCGAGAGTACCCTTCACACACCTTCCTGCCACCTGGCTCCTCAATCAAGCTCAAGTACTCTGACAACTTACTTCTCAGATGCAATGGCAGATTATTAAAGACACAGCTGTAGGGGCAACCCCTTCGGGTCCCCTCCCACTGTAGGAGCTTCTCTGTCTTCTCAATAAATCCTGCTTTCTCACTAAAAAAATAAAAAATAAAGGCAGCTGTCAACTTTATCCATTGGATTAAAAGGAAATGCTGATCTATTCTGTGTGGTCCAACTGGCTCTGCCGTAGGGTCTCCAGCAGTTCCCTTCTCCTCTCTGGTCAGAGGAGTGGGACTCCAGGGTGTATGAACACTTCCTTTGCTGAGTGGTGGCAGAGCATGACCAGCCCGTGGGATGGTGCTGGTCTTCCATGCAAGCATGGACCTTCAGAACCTGGTTTCCTAAAGAATCCTTGGCTAGAACTGCTCCAGGCAGGAACCCACAGCCCAGTTATGTATGGCACCAGCTGGAGACGTGGGAGAAACTGGTGCAGGGGAGCTGAAAGGCATGTGATACTTCCTGTGTGTGTGGGAGGGTGAGAGCTCCAACCATATTTCACGCAGCATATTGGATAGCACCGGGGAGGCCAGAGAGGAACAGGGTGAGGGCATGGGCTCTGGGGTTGGATCTGGCAGGTGCAAAGCCTGGCTCTGCTGTTGACTAGCCAAGGGCTGGGCCCCTGGCCAAGTCATTTCTTCCCTAAGGACTTCAGTTTCCTTATCTGTGAAAGGAAGAAACAGACCTTCTAGAGGGTAGTCATGAAGATTAAGCAAGACAAAGCCCACAGAAAGTGCTCAGTAAATGCTAGCAACAATGCCAGCACTTTCCTGATGTGACACGCACCAAGTGTCATCAAGGCCTGCTGTTAGTAGGGACAACTAGTCTTACTACCCAGGTGAGGAAATTTAAGGCCCCCATGACAGGAATGGGATTCTCATTCCATGCCCTTACACTGGCCCTTCAAAGATGAGAAAACACCAAATCTTACCACTCTCATTTAGGCCTGTTTCTACAGGTTATCTAACCCAGCTCCTTGGCCCTACCATGGGCCCCTCCCTAGGTGGCCACTTCCTGTGCAGGCTCCATTTGCGCATCTTGCAATCTGTGCCACAAAGCTCAGGTGCCAGTCAGAACTGCCACATCAACCTGCAGCATCCCCAAGGCAGTGCGACACCATCCAAGGGTCTGTGTCCCCTCCCCTACGTTGGGTAGGGGTTGCCACACAGGTCTCATATGGGCCTGACCTCTATCTGGGGGTGGAGCAGGGACAGGGCAGAAAGGCCGTTTCTAGACCCACCACTGGGCCTCGCAATTTGTTGCTGTAAAGACTCCCAGGGGGTGATTCAAAACAGGCCAGGATCAGGGTCCAGCCAGCTTAGGAAGGCAGGTGTCTCTGCTGGGTGGGAAGGGGGCTGACAACTTGATGGAAGCTACACCATCCCACTATAGGCCATGGGGCCACAGTCTGCTCTCTGTAGCCAGCAGTGAAACCTGACAGGCATCTGTCCTGGGGGCTGGGATCCCACGGTAGGAGGAAGTCTGGCCAAAGCCACAGTCAGCTTTCTGGAGGGAGAGCAGGCAACAAGCACCCAGGACTCCTTGGACAGCTTGTGGTATTTCTCACCCACCAGCTCCCCTAATCCCTAATTAAATGCCAGCCACCGAATTCTGAGAAAAGGGAAGACTTTCCTTCCCAAGAAACTGGGACCAGCTCACACCCTACAATAGCTGTTTTCACGGCAACTGGGAAGTGATAATCGAGTCTTCCCAAGGCTCAGCCCAGAGCCTGGTGGGATGGAAAGGGACTGACTCCTGTCAGCACGGCCCAGGAAGGGATGCTCCCATGACGAATGCCCATGCAGTGCTTTGAGAGTGCCTCTTTTCATCTCTCAACACAGGCCAGCGACATGAGGGCCAGACAGCACTTTTTTGTCATAGATGGAGCCCGGTTACTTCAGCGGTCTCCCTTCTCCCTGTCTCTGACCAGCACACTGGGGTTCTGATGGAATGATGCACAGAGGCTTCCCAGGAGGGACTACAGATCAACTTCCCTGAACGTGCCCTCTGTCATCAGTCCTGCCTCATTCAAGCTTCTGCTTGCAAACCCCAAGTGCTGGGAAGCTCATTACACATATTCAAGTTTGAATGAAATTCTTAACCCTCACCCGGGCCCTACATCTTTGTGACTTCCCTTGTGGGTCTAAATCTACCCTTTGGGGGTCCCCCACATCTATACCCTTTGGATATTCAAAAGCGCTGACCCGATTTCCAGTACAGGGCTCCTCATCTAGGCTAAACCTGCAGAATCAGTAAATATTCTGACAGCCCTTCCCCAGATATGGATCCTGCACCCCAGGCTCTCAGTGCCTGTCACAGAGAGCTCCTAGGAGTGGAGAAAAACAGTGGGGCATTTCACAGGTACTGCAATAAGGATGGGGCCCAGGCTCATTCTCTGACCACGCCAAAGACTTGCTAAAGCATCAGCGCACACACTCCCGCATCCATCCACACGCGCACAGGTGAATGTGCACACACACACGTAACACTGACTCAGATAGGAAACCTCTCTTTCATTCTTGAGTAGCCACACTCTGGGTTTTCAAGTAGGGCTGCAGAAACATTTGAACAGTCCAACTGAACTGTTTCAATGTGTCCTCATTACCTGAAAGGTGGTCTGGCCCATCCACCTTTCACTCCACTTTCATTCAAGGGACAGGAAACAGTGAGGGTGCTGCCTGCCCACCAATGCTGACCACAACAGACTCTGCCACAGATATGGACAGGGACTCAGTCACGACCAAAGGCTGGTGCTCACAGAATCCCTCCAGCCTGAGTAAGACAGCCTCCTCCTATGCCCTGGGAATTAGGACCACGCCAGAAGCTGCCTGAGAAGAGCACACCCAGGCTCCGTTCTGGAAAAGGACGCACAAATGCAAGTGACTTGATGAGATAGAGGCGTTGACATGGTTCTGCCTCTGCTAAAAAGTCAGACTGATCTTGACACTTGTGATAGCAACTCTGAGACACAGAACCAAGGCCAAAAGGGATAACTCGTGGGCTCAGAAACTTATTCTGAGACAGCTCAATCTGAGCCCTTATGATTCTTTGTGCACAACTAAATGTACAGAAGTTCTAAGACCACCTGTGGGCAGAAGAGGGCAAGTTCTGGCCTCAGAGCCTTCTGGAAAGTTATGGCCTGAAGGGGAAGTGTGTCTCACTTTAACATATACACAAATCACCTGGGGATCTTGTTAAAGATCCATAGGCCTGAGAAGGGCCCTGAGACTCTGCATTTCTAACCAGCTGCTGGTCCAGGGACCATGCTTTGATCAGCAAGATGCCACTGACTAGAGCATTGAGGGTAATGGTAGCCCCTGAGTGATCTGCAGGTGGTCAGTCCAGGGGAGGATGAGGCCCCACTCCTGTCTGTGAAGTTATGTTATGCTGTGAGCTCTTGGTGCCTCAGTTGCCACATGAGCCCCTGCAGTGCTTTAAACAAACTGGTGTTGGCAAAAAGCAAGCTCTTGGATGGCACCAGCTCCTCCCACACCCGGAGGGGTGTGATCCCTGATTAGCCATGTCCAGAGGACAGTCTGTGGATTTCCTTGGGTCAAGAGAAGAGAGGAGAGAACTGGGGTGACCAAGGACCTCCAGCCACAGGACTATTCTTGTCTTCGGCTCTTGGCCAGGTGCTGGAACTATAGAAAGGTGATGAGATGGGCTGACCTTGAGGAGCTCACAGCCTGGCAGACAAGACCAATACCTACAGAACTCTGATACAGTGTGAGAAATGCTCCACCAGTCACGTGTGCAGGAAACTCAAGGCCCAGGGAGGCAGCAAGGGGGTCTGTGGGATGCATGTACCAGGAAGGGCATGTAGAAATGGCAACATTTGAGCTGGGACTCAAAGGAAGCCCACAATTTTTCCCAAATAAGATAAGGTAGAGAAGGGTATTTTAGGCAGAAAAATGGGATTTGCAAAGAACATGCTATGTACAGGGAACTGTGAGTAGTATGTGTTGGAACAGCTATAACAGCAATTGAGGGGCCGGGGATAGGGGCAGGGCAGAGGCCTCACCATTGGGGACTAGAAAGGGAGAAACGGTCTAGTTGTATATTAAAAAGAGAGATTTGGCCAGGTGTGGTGGCTCACACCTGTAATCTCAGCACTTTGGGAAGCTGAGGTGAGAAGACTGCTTGAGTCCAGGGTTCAAGAACAGTCTGGGCAACGTTGAGAGACCTTGTCTCTACAAAAATGAAAAATAAAAAAATTAGCTAGGTATGGTGGCGCATGCCTGTAGTCCCAAGTACTTGGGAGGCTGAGGTGGAAGGACCTCCTGAACCCAGGAAGTCAAGGCTGCAGTAAGCTGGGATCCTGTCACTGTACCCCAGCCTGGGCGACAGAGACCCCAACTCAAAAATAAATAAACCAAAGAGAGAGATTTAAGACAAAGTAAATGTTAAACAAAATAAAAATTAAAAACTCTCCTTTTATGGCCTTCAATGTGTTAAGAATAAAATGTCACTCAATGTTTCTCTTTTTACACACCTAAACTCTTACTCTTAGATATAAACATATTTTGATGCCTGGCTTTTCACCTCTTAACATTAAACATAAGCATTTCCCCAGGTTGTTATAAACTCTAAATATCACTTTTTAGTGGCTGCACAATATTCCACTACATAGATACACAAAAATCCATTTCACCAATCCCTACTGCTGAACATTCAGGTTGTTCTCAGTTTTTCATGATTATAAGCAATGATGTTTCTAAATGTTTGATCATAATTTCGGCATGGATTCTAAGGAGTGGGGTTGGAATCAAAGGGTGTGAGCATAAGTTTATGACTTGTTCCCACACTACTTTTCAGAAGGGCTGCAGGAGAGGAGTTTTGTACTGGGATGGACACTCAAGGTCCAGAAAACCAGTCTTGGAGTGGGGAGGATGGGGGCACCCGAGTCACCCAAGGGGCTCTTGGCTGGGGGAAGGTCTTGTGGGAAGCGCTGAGCCTTCAGGATACATCCTTGCCTGTGCTCTGTGGGCTCACGCTAAAGCCAGGACAGTAGACACGGTGGCCCTGTGAGCCGTGCAGGCCCAGCTCAGTCACAGCACTGGATGAGATTGCTGAGCTCCATCAAGCCCAACTGCTCTGCACGTTGGTTTTCTCCTAGTTTCTAAGAAAGTTCCTCTGAAACCTGAAATCTTGGCTTCAGTGAGCAGGGCATTATCATAAGACCAAGCCACCAAGCCAGAGCCAAACAACAAGAGCATCTGGGCAATCTCTGAAGCCTGGGAGACTGGAACCGAGACCCTGGAAGCCAGGCCCAGAATTTCTCCTTGGCCCAGTCCCCTCTTCCCTTAATTCTCCCTTTCCTCTGGGGCTCACAGAATCTTTGAGGGGCCCTGCTTTACTAGGAAGAAGGGCAACCCAACTGGATTATTAAACAAAGCCTGGGAATTTGTCCTGAGAACAGGCTGGGACTGCTGTGCATACTGCCTTCATCCAAGGCGAGAGTATGGCACAGGTTCCTTACCTGCCAGGGCTGGGATGGTCACTCGGTTCCACTCCCACGGCTGGTCGTACTCGTCGGCAGGCCTGTCGTCATCCTGGGGCAGCTTGCTCTCCCGCAGCCGGGGGCTGACCGTGCTCTCTGAGTCCGAGTCAACACTTTGACCTTCGGGTTCATAAGGGGTGTCGTAGAGTTGGATACCTTTATGCTGGGACCGAACACTTTCCTGCCTCTGAAATTCTGCAGGCAAAGAGGAAGGAAGCAGAGATGTAATGGATGTGCAGCAAGCGCTTCCTGACCTGGGATCCCCTCCAGAAAACACTCATGAATTCAGAGCTGCCAGCCAGAGCAGTAGGGATGACAGAGACAGCCCCCTTCTGGGTTGTACTGCCCAGCCTGCCTTCTAAAGGCAATGTCTCTGCTCTCACTGGGCAAGGATAGCTCACAGAGATCAGTCTCTCAGACCTAACATACCCTGCTTCTGCTCACTCACAAATCGCAGTCTTAAGGACAGAGCCCAGATAGAAAGTGGTCTTCCAGGTATGTCCTGACACCTGCCTAGAACATGTGGCGCTCTCGCCTCCTTGCTTGACAGACGAGTTGAGGTCTTTCCCACTAGAGCAGTTTCCTGCTCTCTCTGGACTTTCAGCCCCCATCTATACAAAGAAATTGGGACATTCAGTTCTCACCAGCTCCCAGTTCCTACCTAACTCACATATTCATTTAAAAAGAGCCAACAAGGAAAGAGCCTTCCCCAGAAGCCTTTTTTCTCGCCTACAAAGCCTGAGTGGTTCCTTCATTTTTATCGCCCCCAGAGCCTGCCTGTCTTCGAACCAGACTGAACACATCTAGAGATTTTAGAGAAGATGTCCAGTTTCACTTCTGTATAAAGAGGGAAAGCTCTTAATCTCCTCAGGGAGAATGCCAAGGCCTGGCTCTGGAGTGGACCAAGGGGTGACAGCCCATCTAGATAAGATTCCAGACAGGAGACGTTCATTTCAGCTGCTACTCAGTCCAGGGAGATCACTGGTGGCTGGAAAGACGATGCTAGGATGCGAAAATCAGGTCAAACAGGGAAACTCGACCTGTTACTTGATCATGGACACCCACTGTGGGCAAGGCCCAAGCTGGGAATGTGGGGAAGATTTGCTGTGGAGGCAGCTCTCGGGAAGCCCACTATTCCCAGGAAACACAACATGTGCCTAAATCAACCCCAGTGCACACTGGAAAAGGGGGCTCAGTGCAGGGCCTGGAAGGGGCAGGGCAGGAGGGAAGAGAAGGCATTTGAATCGACAGCTCTGACGAGTGGAGACAGAAGAAGGGCAGCATTCTCTGTGGAAGGACCAAGGCAAGCCAAGGCAATGCGGCTGGAAAGAATGCAGTTGCTGCCCACTTAATTTTTTTACAGTGGTAAAATATACGTAATAACATTGATCATTTTAGCCATGATGAGGTGTACAATTCAGTGGCATCAAGTACACTCACACTGTTGGCAACCATTGTCATCGTCCGTCTCTAGAATGTTTTCATCTTCCCAAACTGAAACTCCCCATTCCCCCCTCCACAGTCCCCAGTAACCACCATTCTACTTTCTATCTCTGTGAACCTGACTGCTCTAGGCCCATCCTGAATGAAATGGAATCATTCAGCTTCATAACGTTTTCAAGGTTCTTTCATGTTGTAGCATAGCATGTGTCAGAAC
Organism: Tarsius wallacei; assembly: GCA_963574415.1. NCBI lineage: Eukaryota > Metazoa > Chordata > Mammalia > Primates > Tarsiidae > Tarsius > Tarsius wallacei. The sequence goes on along the minus strand of CAUYQG010142755.1, from coordinate 5,049 downwards.
TTCACTTTTTTTTTTTTGAGTTGGAGTCTCACTCTGTCGCAGAGGCTGGAGTGCAGTGGCACACTCACGGCCACCCCAGTGTCAACCTGCTGAGCTCTGGTGATCCTTCCACCTCAGCCTTCCAAGTAGCTGGAACTATAGGTGCACGCTACCATACCCGGTTAATTTTTTGATTTATTGTAGAAATGAGGTCTCACCAAGTTGCCCAGGCTGTTCTCGAACCCATGGGCTCAGGCAATCCTCTCACCTCGGCCTTCCAAAGTGCTGGGATTACAGGCTTGAGCCACCATGCCTGGCCACTTCACTTCTTTTTAAGGCTGAATAATATTCCAGCGTATGCATGTCCATTGTCCACTTTGGCTGAAGCACAGGACCAAGGAGGTGAGGGAGTAGAGGTGAGACTTGAGGGTCATGAGAGTGAGCCATGGCAATGCTCTCTTGAGACCCTCCCCAAATCACAGCTCCAGTGGCATAAAGATGTGGCAGAAGTCCACAGGAGTTATATGCCTGGAAGGGCGGCTGATAAAAACACACAAGAATGACATCAGCCCTTCCGGGCAAGAGCGCTGCTCTCTGCCTGGGATTTATGATCCAAGGCCAGCTCACAGAGATGACGAAAATCCTCACCTGCACACACCCTGATAGAACAGAAGCCAAGGGTGCCGTGCCCCGTGATCTTCAGTGTTTACATTAATTAACTCTGTACCAGTATTTCCCAAACTTCATTTAGTCCCATACTGATTGTATGACTTGGGTGGTTTTCGACTACCACCTAGGTTGTTATTTACCAAAGATGCTAATAACAAATAATGATAAAAGAATTATATAATTTAATAATAAAATGAAAATATACACATTGTCCCACTTTTTAGAGCAAATAAATTCATTTAAAAGGAGAGCTTCGTATCAGCAAATCATAATAAGCTGCTATCTTTTGCCAAAAATAAATGCTGAAGACAGAATGAATGAGAACCAAACCCATAAAGTAGGTATTATCCCTGCCTGCCGGGAGGCTGAGCCCAGGGCGGGAGGCTGAGCCCAGGGCGTGCTTTCTCTCTGCTGCAAGGGGAGATTTGCAAGTGTTGGCAGGCTGGTGGGGGATGCAAGCAGCAAACAAACACTTTCCTTGGCAAATGAGAATAATTTTCTCTCTAGAAAGGGAGAGCATAAAAAGTCAAAAACCTTCTCACGATATGCTTCTCAGGACACTTAAAATCACATCTCCTATGAGGAGGTGTCCTATACTTTGGCAAAACACAGCTTATATTGGGTCCCTCCAGGAAACTGGGATCATTAGTTTTAAGGATGATGCTTTCCTTTTACAGAGAAAGGAAGAAGAAAAGAAAAGGGAAGAGCTGCAGGATGGTGGACTTTGTTACTTTAAGGTAAAGACCAACTGTAAGGCACTGTGAGCAACTTTGTAAACCACTAGATCTACCAAACTTATCTGATCTGCTACTTACTGCTTCGTAGGGTCCTTGTCATCTGCTACTCTCCCTCTGGTTCCAAGGAGCACAGTCTAGCCTCCTGTCAGGGCATTCTGAGGACTGAGGACACCACAGCTAATAAGGCACTGACCTGGGAACACCATCTTCCTCTTCTCCCTCCTTCACAAAAGCAAGCAGGACCACACACTCGGCAGTTTACAAAGCACTTTCCATGTGATCCGCCATTTAATCCACAAACAATTCACAGATGTACTTCCCGTTGGCCTTGATAATCAGGAGCGCTTTTGCTCTCTCTCGCTCTCACAGAGCCTGGCTCCAAAGAGATACTCAGTGAATGTGGTGGGATAAATGAATGAGAATTGACAGCCAGAAACCACTATCTACCTCCAAATCCCTGATAATTTATGAAAGTCTCTGACAGCATGATAAAGTCTCTGGAATAATATGCCAAATGCACACAGTTTAGTATTACACAATATTCAGAAGAGACAGATATTCTACATAAATACCAGCCTAAAAGGAAAACATGTGCAGTGAATAGATTAGCTATTAAATCAGAGGGGCTTGTGCACACACCTCTCATACGGGATTTATTGTTCCAGAAACATCTGTGCCTTACCAAAGCTGGGTTAGTAATGGCATGCAGTTAGGGCAGGGGATGTTATAATGGCAATCATTAAAACAAGTCTCCCTCTGTATTACACGGTGAATTCAAATTTTCATTAAGGCCCCAACAATAGGGAACAGTTAAGTAAATTATGGCATGCTAACTGGATGGAATATTAAGCAGCCATTAAAATGATAAATCTGAAGATTATGTAGCTACATGGAAACGCGTGCATGAAATTATGCTAACCTAAAAAGTAGAACACAAGACTGTTTATGTGTGCAGGGCAAATGCAGGCTTTCTGAACAAGTCTTGGGCAATGTGAACAAGGTCCCACGGGAATCCTGCTCCTTGACTGGGAATTGGTAGATAGCAGCATTGTGCTGTTGCCTGTAACATCTACACTCTGATGACGGCGATGCGTGAGTACAGGCACACAAGAATAAAAAGCTGAAAACCCAGCACAGGGAGGTAAACAGCTACTGCGTATCACTGCAGAGTTATTTTTGAAAGTCATTTTAAATAATGCATAAAGACACTAGTAAATAAAAAAATGTAATTAAGACGAAGAACACATAAAGTAAATATGATTTTAAGCAGCTTGGGCTTCCAGGAGCTGTGTGTGTTTAGGAAGCAGCTGCCTTTCCCTGAGAAATTGTCCATTTAGGGAGCATCTTCTCTCCCAGGAGAGGTTCACCAAAAGCCCCAGGAAGTCAAGGGACATTGTACCACGCCAGCTCACCAGACATCGCTGTCTCCTGCCTAATGACCAGGCCTGTCCTACTTATTAGCCAGGCCAACTCCTGATGGTCCAGACACTGATCCAACAGGGAAGACAAGAACCATATGTTTTAAGTCACAAGTTATCTGGACATCACCATCTACACATTCATAGAAAATGACCTTTAATATTAGGTGGCAGGCTGTAATTTCATGCCTCTTAGGCAGGGAGCAGAAATACTAATAGGGTGGGGATTTCTGTTGACCTCTGGAGTAGAAAGGTTTGTAAGTGGAACTACACATAGAAAAAGAACAGAGACATAAAGCACTTCCTTTAGAATCAGAGAATGCTACATCTGGAAGGATCCTAAGAATCTGCCTGGGCACATTCACCAAGAGGGCTGGGCAGGAGTGTTGGCTGCAGTCTGTGGCAAGGCAGGCCTGGGAATGTGGAGAAGGCAAGGGAGGGATAATCCTGAGTGGATCTGATGGGGGTCCAGAGATTCCTCAGTCCACAAGCAACAAGCTTTGCTCCAGGAGTCACCACCTCTGTGCTACACACACACTCTCTCTTACTTTACGTAAGCGGTAGCTCTTGTCTATAGTCCTAGCTACTTGGAAGGCTGAGGAGGGAGGATCACTTAAGGCCAAGGGGTTCAAGACCAGCCTGGGCAGTAAGAGCCTGTCTCTAAAAAATATACTATATATAAAAGACTTTATGTTCTAATTAAGCGGAAACTGAGAGGAAGGTACAGAGATTTCCCATATATCTCCAGCCCCCACGTGTACTGCCTCCCCAGTTATCCACATCCCCCGTTAGAGTGATAGATTTATCACAATTATGCACGTACAACTGCACATCATTATCACCCAAAGGCCACAGTTTACATTAGGGTTGGAATGCACTGTTGGTGCTACACCCTATGGGTTTGGACAGATGTGCCTGTTCATCACTGCTTTCCCACAACCCCTATCAACAAACAATCTTTTTACTCTCTTTTGCCTTTTCCAGAATGTTATATAGTTGGACTCATTCAGTATGTAGCCTTTCAGATGGGCTTCTTTTTCTTAGTAATACGCATTTTTGGCTGGGCTTGGTGGCTCAGCCTGTAATCCTAGCACTTTGGGAGGCCAAGGTGAGTGGACTGCCTGAGCCCGCGGGTTTGAGACCCACCCGGGCAACTTGAGGAGACTTCATCTCTACAATAAATCAAAAATTTGCCGGGTGTGGTAGCGCGCGCCTGTAGTTCCAGCTACTTGGAAGGCTGAGACGGAAGGATCGCCTGAGCCCAGCAGGTCGAGGCTGCGGTGGCCGGAAGCGTGCCACTGCACTCCAGCCTGGGCAACAGAGTGAGACTCCAACTCAAAAAAAAAAAATGCATTTTTGCTTCCTCTGTGCCTTTTCATGGCTTGATAGCTCATTTATTTTTAGTGCTGAATAACATTCCATTGTCTGGATTGTACCACGGTTTATCCATTTGCCTACTGAAGGACATCTTGGCTGCTTCCAGGTTTTGGTAATTATGAATAAAAGCTGTTATAAATATCTGCACGTAGTCTTTTGTGTGGACACAGGTTTTCAACTTCTTAGAGTAAATCTCAGGAGTGTGAATGCTGGACCATATGATAAGAGTATGTTTAGTTTCGTAAGAAACCCACAGACTGTCTTCCAGAATGGCATGTTAACAGGATGGAACATTAAGCAACCATTAAAATGATAAATCTGAAGATTAGTGGCTACATGGAAAAGCATGCATGAAGTTATGCTAACCTAAAAAGTAAAATACAAGACTGTTTATGTGTGCATTTCCACCAGCAATGAATGAGAGCTCCTGTTGTGTGCTTCCTGCTTTTTGCTTTTGCTGCCAGAGAACTCAGCATTCATTCTGATGTTTACCTTCGGTAGCTGTCTTAGCTTAGGCAAGGGGCAGAGTCACTTGCCTTTTATTCCACATACATTTCAATTTCCAGTCTAACAGCCTTGTTACATACAGGCATACCTCAGAGATATTGCGGGTTCAGTTCCAGATCACTATGATACAGTGAATATTGCAATAAAACAAGTGATACTTTTTGGTTTCCCGGTACATATAAAGGTTATGTTTATAATATACTGTAGTTTATTAAATGTGCAGTAGGGAATAGAGAGGCCCAAGAAGACAGAAAGATGTGGGAACAGCTGGTCAGTGAAACAGAACACACACATTTATCAATTAAATTTGCTATCTTATATGGGTGAGATTTGTCCCCAAAACAATTATAATAGTAATGTTA
>CAUYQG010142753.1:0-15401 GCA_963574415.1 Tarsius wallacei | reverse complement strand
TCACTTGATTAAACATTGTAGTTGGGAAAATTGTAAAAAATCAGAAGGTGCTCGATTTAATGTTTGTCAGGGAACTCACTGGCCTTGCCAGGGAATTATCAATAGAGATTTTAAATATCATGTGCAGGTAGATAATCACTTGTAAGATATTTCTCTTCTAATTGGCGACTGATTGGAGAAATTTGAGAAGCTACAGTTTGTATTTTTAGGAAGAGCGCCAATGCAAAAATTACATTTACCTAATTTCTTAATTTCTATGTGTGGTATGTCATGCTTAAGAAATTAACAATCACATAAATATTAGAGCTCCCTTGCCTTTATTTCCCTTTGTTAAGGAGGTTTGCAATTCTGGTTAGAGATTATAACTTAGGTACTTGAGCCCAAGAAACCTTTTGTTATACAAACATTAAAGCTCATTCTCCCTGACAGAGAATAATTGATGCAGATTGTAAACACTAGGTGTAACATTGTGGAAAACTAGTCAGGCCAATTTGTAGCTAAGAAACCTTGAGAATGCTGTTTTACCCCAGCTAGTTGCAAATTGCTATACGAAGGTCACAGGTATGACTTGTTAATCTATATCATAATTATAGTGCTTAGAACTTGATAGTGATTTATATTGTCATAATTATAGAAATAAGTTTTGTATGGACATTAAGAAACCATAATCATTAGAAAATGTTAGGAATTTATAAAATTTATAGTTTAGGATGATAATCTTTAAAAATCAAAACAGGATGAACACAGATACATTGCAAGTCCGATCCGTTAGATTGAAACTGATTGCCTTGAAAACCAAAAACATGTAGGATATAAAAGGAGTTGGAAAACACAATAAATCGGCATTTGTCCTGCTTGCAGCAGAGTCAGTGTCCATGTTTTTTCTCCTGCACTGACGCCGTCCCTCTTTCAGGAAACCCTGACCCGCTGGAGCTGGACTCCGGCAACTACCACTGGGAGCCAGCCACACTGGGGTCTGGAACCTTCTGACTCCATCTACCCGGTATTTCTTCTTGTTTCCATCTTTCTAGCCTCTGCTGAGATGGTTACACTTTTGCATAACAGTGCTCAATATTAGTTGTAGAAAACGATCAGGCTCTTGGCCTGCAGTGGTTTAGAGTTTGGGCTTTACTACTCAGGGTGTGGGTCTCACACGTCCTTCTTGAGGGGCTTTGGTTTTGCCAGTATGCTCCACGGGAGTTCCACCACCTGTCCCTTGGAACCCAAGAACTGACTGCTCTATTTCTTCCCCAAAAAACTCAGCCCTGCCCCTGTCACTGTGGCATCCAGTGACCACATCTCCAAATGGTAACAGGAGAGAGAGTTATGGCCCCTGGATCTAGGTGCAATATGACCTTCCAGATTGGGGCCCAGAAGAAAGTGCTCCTCATTACAAAGAAATGCTGTTGTCAGCCACGAGCACACCACCGCTGACCCCAGGAGGTCAGGACTGAAGGAGGCTCAGGATGCAGATTCAGATCTGCGCCCGCCCCCCCACCCCCACCATCCAGAAGCAAGAGTGGCCCTCGGTTCCTGCCATCTGTGCTGGTCCTGTGGACCGAACTCAGGGACACTGCAGGAGGGTGGGCATGGGGTGCTCTGTCCCGCCCGGCATCCACGAGAGCTGAGCGCACACATTTCTTTCCAGCTGCATCCAGGGACGTCTTCTGGGCAGCCAGAAGTCCCGTGAAAGGAGCGCCAGGAACTCAGCGCTGTGGAGCCGGGCAACCATTTTAACACGGGCTCTCTGCCTCGCTGCACAGCACAGGCCAGGGGCCCATCAGGAGAGGTCTAGCAGGGTAGCTTTCCTCCACCAGGTGTCTTCCCCAGCTGTGCCCGCTCCATCTATCCAGGACAAGCAGCTACTTCCACAGCTCTGAGGCGTTGGAAGGGTCTGGCCACTAACCGTCCAGTGGTGCCCATGCATCCCATTGTCCATCCTCATGTGTCTGTGGCTTCTAAACACAGAGAGGTGTCTGGAGCTTCCTCCAGAAAGCCCTCGTTCTCCTCTCAGGAGCCTCCCTCGCTGCCAAGTGGAAATCCACAGCATCACCCTGTTTCTCGTTCTTATCCTTCTGGGTCATTGGTGCTCCACCCTCGAGAGACCCACCCTATCTAGTCCTAGAACAGAAAGAGCACCTGCAGAAGGCCCAGTACTCCATCCGCGGCACAGGCAAGGGGTCAGACCCCGTGCTCAGCTGATGAACGAGCTCACTGTGCTTGCCCCAGGGGAAGCCCCTTCTCTGCAAATCCCACTGCACAATCCCTAGCGTTGTGGGGACTTCCTCTGCATTCATTTTGTTCAAATTCATTTTATTTTGTTTTAGAGTTGTGGGTTCATGTGAGGATTTGCTACATAAGTAGTTTGCAGGTGAAGCGTGGGCTTCTCCCCAGTAGTGGACCTGACGCCCAGGGGTTGTCATGTGCCCCCCATCCTCCCTTCCTCCCACCTCTGATACTTTTTTAAGTAGTTTAAAAAAAGGAAGACCAGAATTTAGGAAGCTGGCCTAGGATTATCAGAAAGGTTTTATGCGATAAGCTCTTTCAGAGTCTCACCAGCTCTGAGATGCTGGGCCCTGCGGGAACACTGTCAGCAACAGGAGGGTGAAGTGTAACGAGCATCGGTGACCAGAGAGGTGAGCATCCATGGGACAGGACCGGACACGACAGGACTAACGCCATGCTCACAAGGAACTAGCTTCACCCTCGTGTTCTCCACGCAGGACGTCCCCTGTGACGGAAAAGCAGTCAGGTCAAAGGATGGCCCTGCTCTCCCTTGGCTGTGTCTATTCACAGAACAGATGAGTGAAGAATTCTGAAACACATCTCAATTTTTATTTTTCCAGACGTCACGGCATCTGCTGTGTTTGCACGACTGTGTGAGCAGAAGTGGTTGTCCTCTATTGATCCTGCTGTCAGATGCCCATATCACGAGAAGGAACTGCCTCCACCAAAAGACAGTGGCCGAAACAGCTTTGGAAATATTTCCACGGGCCTGAAGAAGCATTGCCGTGGCCTCTGTCTCCCTCTATGGGCCGCATCTCCCACACCCAGTGCTTATTGATACACAGAAATCGATTCTGAGTCTGGCTGGGAATGCAAGAACATAGCCAACCAGCACGTGTCCCTAGGAATTCAGGGAACCCCCTGTAAGCACAGACCTCAACCTGGGAGGTCTCCAGTACTCTTTCATACAAAGCTGTGATTTGGACAAAATAAAACAGCATCTCTGGCAATGAGCAAGACCAGAAGGAGCAAAGAGGGTACTAAACTTGACTTGGGAGGAAAGGGAAGGCAAAAAATGATAAATGCCTAGGAGAGTACGGTCCCAGGTGGGGTGGCCCATTGGATATGTTGGCTAAATGTTCAAGCCACACACACTCATACACATACACACATGCACACAGAGAAGCCCTGATGCTCTGGGTAAAGATGATGTCTCAGTAAGACACTCCGATCACGTCCTGTTGGTTTGTCACATGAGCAGATGATTGAGTCCATGCCATTCCCTCTGTGATGAAACTCCATGCTGCCTCCTCTCCTGTCCCATTACAGAGCCTTCTCCTGAATGCTGCAGCCAAAACCAGCAAATACTGCCCGTCAGACGCTCTTCACGTGGTGCTGAGGGAAGACCCCTTGCGCTTTTCAGCATGGGGCTGAGATGCACCCACCGTGTCCTCAGATCCCAGAGCTCAGACAGCAAAAAGGGCCAGGCCTCCGGGGATTGTCTCTCCATGTGCAGGTGTGTGTCTACACACTCGACAACCTGATACTGGGGAACCAGAGAAACAATGTTCAGATGTGGGTAAATAGCTCCACCCTAGCCTGGCACCATTCTCTCTATCCTTTCAACAAATGCCCCCTTGACACCACAGAAGATACTGCCACATGTCACTCCTTTCACATGGATGCAGCCAAACAATTTTCCCTCCCAAAGTGAGAATGTGGACAGCTTCTTAGACTCGGCTAAAATTGGAGGGCAACAGCAACCAGTCAGCAACACGATGGCAAGCCACCACAACAGCAGAGTCAAGGGCAGTGCTGTGGCATCTGGGAGTCCAGACAGAACTGGTTTTGAAGGCCAGCATTGTCGCTCACCAACTGTGGGCTGGACTTTGGTGAAGGTGTCTAAGCATCCTGTCCCTTGGTATCCGACATGGAAAACGGAAAGTGACACCCACGTGTGGGTCAGTTAAAGGAGAGTTAAGTAAAATAACGCAGGTGAGCGTGTAGCCCGGGGATTGAGAGCGGTTCAGAAATGATAGCTACTGCCCATCCACGCACTCATGAGCCAACGTGAATGGAAAATGCTCAGTGCTCCTACGGGCTGCAAGTCTTATGATAAGGGCCGATTTCATCACCTGAGGTCAGGCTGGGACCATAATAATAAAGAGACAGAGGAGAAAGTTGTGGTGACCCCCTCTGGGGTGCCTGCCCCTCATTCAGGTCATCAGCCTGTGCCCAGGCGTGGCCCCCGTCAGTCATGTCTACACCAAACAGTCCTTCCATCTGACTTTGGCCCAGGCAATTCAGTTGGGGAGGACCCTGGACCAAGGCCATGACAGTGAATATTTGTCTCCCGGGACTTTAGAATTTGGAATATCAGCCAAGAATGCTGAGCAAGTCCCAGTGGGTGACCTAGAACAGAAGATATCAACCTTGGAACATGGATGGAGGAGAGACAGCCAGTCTTCAGAGAGAGAGAGTGACTCAGCAGACACACAATAGAGGTAGAAAATCTGGGTTTTTCGCTCCTAAGGCCTTACTGCCTTCTGCTCTTATATTCTTTGAGACATCCCTATATTTTCTCCTTTTCGGCTAATGCCAGAGCAGGTTTCTTTCTCTTACTCACTGAAGGATAATTTCAGGTGGAAAGTTTAGTTTCTTTTGGGCAGAAAATGGCAGGCAGAGACAGAGGAGCCCAGGAGACAGTGTGAAGCATGCGGGCTCCCATGTTCCTGATCTTCATCAAATTGTGTGCTTGCTAAACTTCCCTTTGGATATATTAGACCTTATTTTACTGTTGCGGGAAAACAGAGAGACCATGACACCAAGGCTGTCTTAGGAAGTACCATCTTACAAGGTGGTATTTCACAAAACCAGATTTTCAAGGAACAAATTGTCTCCAGGGTACACATGACAAGCAGGGCTTGTAAACCAATAACTTCACAAAGAGAGGATGTGGGGGTAAGGTTGTGAATGGATTACTATCTTGCATTTCCAGGAAAATGACCTTTGGCTATTTGGTTTTCTCAAGTCCCATGTCTAGCAGGTTTTGGAGCTTGCAGTTTGATCTTTAAAAGGAATAGTTTAAACTGCTTTCAGCCTCTTTCTGCCACACTACCCATGCCTCCCAACTCCAGCCCAGACTGCTCCCCCAAGCTCCATTTTTATAAATCCAATCGCATACTAGAATCAATCAGCATTATCATCCTCAGTGCTTTGTGGAGCATCTCCTGAGAACCAAGAACTGCTCTCAGCACTTCACATACAATTGTGTTGTAGGATCTTTATAGCAACGTGGCACTGTTCCCATCTTGCATGTGGGGCAACTAAGGCTTAAAGACTGTAAGTGACTGAAGTCCCTAAAGACTCACAGAAAGTAGGGGAAGGACTGAGGACCACTGGACTCTGCCCGAAAGCCTGAGTGCTCTTCTCTCCTAATAGCTGGAGGGTGTCCCATGGCTTCTTGTGACCCACAAGTTAAACTCACTGGACCAGATGTGAGAAGACTTTGAATCATGGCTCCATTCCCTAACACCTGCATGATCCAGGACAGTCACGTAAACTCCCTCAGGCTCAATCTCTTCGTCAGCCAAGTGTCAGTCGTAGCTGTCCTCAGCCCACCTGCCTGGGGAGGGGGAAGGGAAGTTGGCATGGGTGAGGTTCTGTATAAAGCTGGAAGTAAGCCGGTGATGATGCCGCTGCTGTCATTCAGACAGGCCCGGGTCAGCATTTCTGCAACTGAGACGAAGATACCAATCTATATCCTTCTTAGAGTCTTCATAATGCTTAAATAAGTTGGTGTGAAGGTATTTTATAAACTCTAAAGGGCTGTGTAACCTTAAGAGATCAGATGTCAAGTTAGCCTTGAATCACTGCATGATCTTAGCAGACTGTCCAATGTAGGTATGACCCATGACCTCCCAAAGTTGGTGATCTCTTAGAGAAGCAGAAAACTTAGGAAAGTCAGGACAAGCACAAGGCTGTGGATACAACATGCATGCCCTTTTCTGGACACGTTTTCATCTACCTCTTCGACTTCCCATCTCTGATTTACCTTTCCCTGAAGCCTTCCCTGAGCCCTACAAGCAATGGCTTCCTGGTCCCATGGGACATCCCGCTTCATCTTGTATGTGATTGCAGGCAAGTGGTTTACACTTCCCCGGTCTACACCAGACAATGCAAGGTCCACAGTGTATTCTTCTATGTATTCCCAGCACCCAGCCCCAGTCTCTGGGATTAAGGTTCAGTCAGCCGGGCTCGGTGGCTCAGCTTATAATCCTGCGCTTTGGGAGGCTGAGGTGAGTGGATTGCCTGAGCCCGCAGGTTTGAGACCCACCTGGGCAACTTGGCGAGACCTCGTCTCTACAATAAATCAAAAAAATTAGCTGGGTGTGGTAGCGCACTCCTGTAGTTCCAGCTACTTGGAAGGCTGAGGCAGAAGGATCGCTGGAGCCCACTCCCGGCCACTGCACTCCCGCCTGGGTGACAGAGTGAGACTCCAATTAAAAAAAAAAAGGTTCAGTCCATTCATTCAATCAACAAATAATTACTAGGTACCCACTAGGCGCCAGCTGCAGTTCTACCCACTGAGTACAGACAGGTGCATAAAATAGAAAACGCCTCCCCTCTGGAGTATGCATTCAAGTGGGGAGGGAGTGGAACAATAAATAAGTGAACTACATATTATGGCAGGTGTGGCAGGTGCTATGAGGAATGATGGATCAGAAGAGAAGGAAGAGGGGACAGGATGGAGAAAGGGTTCGGTTTTAAAGAGGACCGACCAAGCCGCCTTACAGTGGGAGGCTGTGCTTGTTTCCTATCACCGCCACAATGAGTTACTACAAATTCAGAGCCTTGACAAGAGCCACTTTGCCATGTTACCTAACACCTGTACATGTCCCAGGACAGGACCCGGGCAGCCTTGGGGCCATTGTCGTACAGTGTGGGAGATCGGACACCTAATACAGCTCTCCCAGGCTGAAATCAAGGTGCCATCTCGGCTCCATCCCTTCAGACGCTCTGAAGGAGAAGCCATGTTTGCCTTTCTGAGTCCAGAGGCCACCCACACTCCAACTCAGGCCCTGCCCGTGTCTCCATGCTGGCCACACTGCCTCTCTCTAGACACTGTTCTGTCCTCACATCTCCTTTTGACTCATCCTTTCCCACATCCCTCGTCCCCTTCTAGGGACTTGTGACAACACTGGACACCCTGCATGATGCTGGCTGCTCCCCTGTATGAAAGTCATGGATCGGCGATCTGAATCCACCCACATCTTAATCCCTCTTTGCCACATAGCCTCGTATCTGCACAAGCCCCGGGACAGGACCCAGGCATGGTGAGAGCTGAGCAAAGGCCTAACGGAGATCAGGAATCAAACCTTGGGCGATTCGGGAGAGGAGCTCTCTAGGCCGAGGGACTCGTGAGGCCAAGCACGTGCATGTGCTCCTGCTTGGGGGACACTGAGGAGGGCAGGTGACATGAGCACAGCGCTCAGGGGGAGGAGAGGAAGTTGGAGTATGAGAGGGGACGCCACCGCGTGCCTCACAGGCTGTGCCGAGGGCTGGAAACCCCAAGTAAAGTGGAAATGCCTACGGGGTTTAGCAGGATCACGGTGTGGCCTGGCTGAGGCATTAATGGAACCCTCCTTGCTGCTCTGTTGAGAGCTCACTGTAGGAATCAATGTCAGAAGCAGGGAGACCAGTTAGGAGGCCAATACAAATTCCAGATAAGAGGTTGTAGTGACCTGAACTGGACGTCAGCAGGGGATGATGACTAAAGGTGGTCAGGGGCTGCAGACATGTTGAACAAGTCATATAGAACCGAGCTTCCTGATAGAACTCGCTATCAGGTACAAGAGGAGACGTCACTTGGCTGAAGCAACTGGAGGGACAATTTCACTTGCCTTCAAGAGGGTGGCTACAGGAGAAGGAACAGGTCCTCGGGAAAGACTGGGAGCTCGGGGGGGAGGGTGCATATCAGGTTTGAGAAGTTGTCAGGTCATCAAACAGAGACAGCAAGTGGGCAGTTAGAAGAATCTCATATATATACATTACCATATACAATAGTATACATTTTATATGTATATATATATAGAAATATAAATACACACACACACACACAATCTATTTGATACCCAAGGGAATGAATGAAACAGAAAAAAGGTTTAAGGACTGAGTAATAATGTGAAGGAATGGAGGAAAAGAGGAATCTTTTTTAAAAATCTGTTTTTCTTTATTTTAAAGATGTGGGGTACAAATCAGGGTTAGGTATACAAATATTCATTATGCAGGTACCCTTGTTGATGAGGTGTGCCCCTCCCTCCCCTGGCAGTTTCCCTCAACTGCCAGTCCTACCCTCCTCCCCCAGCAGTTTTTCACTACTGACAATTCCTTTCTTATAGTATTGTGATAATTGTTCAAGGTACACTTATGAGTGAGAACATATGGTACTCTGTCCTTTGTTTCTGTGATAGATCACTGAGTATGATAGACTCTAAATCTATCCAAGTTGCTGCCAAGTCCGTATGTTTGTCCTTCTTTATGGCTGCATAATATTCCATTGTGTATATGTACCACATTTTTTAAATCCAGACCAGGACATCATGGTTAGTTCCATGTTTTTAAAAAAATCTCTTAAAATTCCAGTGTCTGATACAATTTGCTAAAGAAAGAGCAAAACTGGGTTCTCAAGCTGGCTGTACATCTCTGAAAACAAATAACAGCGTAACTTGTAGAAACCTTATCAAAAATAATATCAGAAGTCTATTTTGTCATCCTGTAGCATGCTCAAGACGGCAAGACTTGCACACAGTGTTCGTGTTGAATATTCCCAAAACACTGGAGGGAATTGGTCCCCCCAAAAGGGCAAGACATAATAAATTAGAAGCCTAAAGTGTTGTTTTGTCCAGCAAAGTAAAACTGTGTGTTTCCACTCCTGGAAACAGGTGAACATGAAGATACTTACTTAAAATGCACAGGTACCCAATCAGAAACAGAAACAGTGGTGAACATGAAGATACTTACTTAAAATGCACAGGTACCCAATCAATTGTCTGCTTTGTTATCGCATGGTTAAATCTCCTAGACTTGCAGAACATCACTGTGAGAAGAGTCATCAGCAGACACGTCTCAAGTACTCAGCACATGACACACAGCTGATGCTCAGTGTTTTCCGAATGAATTGGTGAATCAAGTTCAGTATCCTCAGCTCACATGTGAGAATAGTCACACTCACACCCTTCCACACGTGCTTTGGGGACCCACTCTTCACATGCCTTTGATTATTTTACAGAAACTGCCATATTCCAACGTGACCTCGAGCTTCTGGCCACCGCCAGTTTATTCCACCATAAGCACCTGACCCAAGCTGGGCAAATCAGGACATTTTCTTAGGATTCTCACTTGGGACAACAGCCTTGCCTGGGGCAGAAGTTTTAAGGTTTCTAATTCAGGAGCCTCCTTGAGAGTGTTGAATAAATTAAAAATCAAGCTTTTGGAGAATTAAAGTCAACTCCATTCAGAAGTCTCAGCAAGGACTGTCAACCAGCCTGTAGCTGGGAGAAGCCCTATAGAGAGGTTCTAGAGGTTCTATCAGGCTGCTGTACAGTGTTCCAGCTCATGGGTCATGTACAACAGGGAGGTCAGGGCATACAAAACCACATCCCGCTGGCTCAGAAGTCATATTCAAGCAGAGCCACCAGGGTCTAGGGGAAGAGGACATCTGGTTGCTGGGAGCTAGCCTTGGAGGCCCACCTGATTTACAAAGTCCAGGTGCACTGAGGATACCCGGCCGCAAAGCGAGTCCGGGCAGCTGAGGCCCTTCTGTCTTCTGTCTTTGCTGTTGATACAGCCAAAGAATTCTGTACAGTTGAGCATGAAGAAAACATGTTTATGTAAAGTACTCACAGCTAACCTAGGAATGTCATGGTTCACTTTTCCATTTCCCACCATGCCGTTTGACCTTTTCTAACATATGCAATGGTTAAACTCTGAAGCACATCAAAGATGCTTTCTTTCACTTGGTTACAAGTTACTAGATATTGCTTGAGTAAAAAATGATATAAGTATATTCACTCCTTATTTGATTTAGAATCATGTAGTTTAGTGTTTAGACATAAGGTTTTTCAGAAGTATAAGTTTATAGTAAGTTCATTATGAATTCATTATAAGTTCTGACACATACCTAGGAGTTATGTAGGTGATTTATAACATTAACTTTATGGATTTAAGGTAAAGATTAATCGTTAAGGTTTTTTACTTAATTCAATAGTTAAAATTTTAAGTTAAGGTATATAGAATAGGTTTTCACTGAACTCATGATATATTAATTGGATACTTTTGTGATAAATTAACTGAAACAGAAAACAACGTTGGGGGCCTGGGAAACATCATTAAAAGCTTCTTTTGAGTTTTCTTTAGGAATATACACTGCATGATAAGAGAAAATCAATGAAGACACCTGGACAAGAAAGGTGATTACGAAGCCTTGAAGATCATAGAAACCCCAGAGAAAACTCCTGATACGTGAAGAAATGTGCACCTGAAAACTTTCTTGAAGCACTTCAAGGACTGTAATTTGGTATTGTTTTGAAAAGAGTTGCTGATAGTGCTACTCTAGGCATGATAATTGTTTTATCCATATATTAAACGTAGTTGGTAAATTTATAATCATGCAAGTTTATATAACTAATATACATATATATGAGGGTTGACAAAAATTATTAGGCTTTGGTTATATTTAACAAGGTTTTTACTTTAAATCATTAATTAAATTTTAATGCTGTAATTTGATGTTTTATAATTACTTTAAAGATTGTTTTAGGTTCATAAGTTTAAGTTCTCATAATGATGAAGTAGGTACCTTAAAGATAATAATTGCTTAAGTCGCTATCTTAAGACAAAGATATTTTCCAGGAAGTTGCCAAACATAAAGGAAAACAGTCAAACCACCCCCCAAATCACCATTAACCTAAACTTAAAAGCTCATTAGCAATTATACAGCCATAATGATTTTTGTTGTGTTAGTTTTATTATTATGTTTTAGCTTATATTGCCATAATGATTTTAGTTGTGCTTTAGTTCATTTTGCATGTTAAAATTAAAGTAAAGATTAGTCTATGTATTTTCACAGTAAGTCACTTTCATAGTTATTCTTAAAATGTTAGCCACTGTTTTTTGGTCAAGTTAATAGGCTTCAAATTTCTACTATCACTAGGTATGATTTATAGTCTTGTTTTGGTGATTTTAAGGCTTTTTTAATTAGAAAAGTTATGTATAACAAAAATCAAAGTAAGCCTTGTAGATCAAGTGATACATTATGTTTAGTTTAAGTAAAACTCCTTTTAAACTTATCTTAAGACTCGTTAACTGAAAGTAATTAGTGTTCTTGGCTTGTTTGTTGCTTCTAAGACCACTAGATGGCGGTAACTTCTAAAGGATAATGTACATGAAGGAATTTTCTTTGTCTTTTCCCTTACACGAATAATATAAAAGCTCACTGTTAACTGGCAATAAATGGCATCTGTCCCGCAACAGAGTCAGGTGTCCAAAGTGCATTCTTTCATCTACGCCGTTCACACTTTCGGGGTACCCTAGACCCAGCAGGAGCTGGACTCCGGCATCTGGTGACAGATGACCAAGGGGTGGTCACATCCCTGAAGGGCATTATATAATATGTAGGAAATGCAAGGGCCAGGGTCCCTTATCTTTTAAGGACTATGATGACTCAGGCGAGACATGGGGGCCGGGTGCTCTGTCGTGCTTTGTCTTCAAAGCATATCTCTGGAGAGCCGAATCATCACCACAGAGGCACAGATTTGTGATATTATGCCAGCAAGCAGAAGTGAGCACATGTGACTTCTTACGTTCACTACTTTGTCTCATAAAAAAAATATAAAGCTGGCACCCACAGTAACACAGATGAAAGTCAGTGACTCAGCCTTGGCATCACCAAGTACCTGGTTCTCACTGTTTCTGGGCTCAGATGGGTCCTGGTCCTTCTCTAGTCCCTCCACTGCCTATTAAACGCACTTCATATTTTTCCTAACTTTATTGTAAGCAATTTTGAATTTGTAATTAGTATTGTGGTATTAGAAGCCATGAGCCAGTTAATTCTTCCTAGTCGGATTTCTCTCACTTGTAGTCGAATGAATGACTTGCAACTCAGAACTCACACAATGGGAGTCCGAAAGCCAGAGAAGTGAAGTCTTTGATTACTAGGGGAGAGCTCCCATCAGCAAGAGATGGGATCTCCCCACTGATAAGAGACTCCAGTGAGGAACTCTGCTTTCCACCATGTCCTGTCTCTCTTCATTTGCCTCCATCACCACTGCCACCTGCCTCATCCAAGCAGCCACCATGCCTCCCCTGTACGACTGTTTCCATTGTACCAAGAAAAAAATCAAAATGCTGTTCGTTTCCTTGCAATGCTGCACATGCTCACTCCTCTGGCCCCGCTCATTCCTCCCTCCCCCTCACTCATGTGCTCCATCCACACAGGCCACCTTCTTCTGGTTCCCTTAGAACATGGGGGCCGCTGTGCCCTTCCTGGAGTGCTTCTCTATGGCTCTGCATGACGGGACCCTCGGCTTCCAGCTCCCTGCTTGCTGGTGCTTCCTCCCCCACCAAGTAGAGTGGGCCCCCACCCTGTATCCACAACCCACACACTTCTTATTTCTCCTAGCATTTTACTTATTATAAACACGTTTGAACTTGCAATTAGCATTGTACTCGCTTTTTAAAAAATGCTCAAGTAACCTGTAGGCTCCGTGTGAGCAGGGACCTTTTTGTGTTCCTCAGCAAGACATACCCAGGACTTGGCCAAAAACCTATCATTCACCTTGCCTCTATTTTCTGTCATACACTATGTCCAACCCATCAGCAAATGCTGTTGGCTCTAATTCAAAACACTTTGCAAATATGTCCACTTCTCTTAATCTCAGCCACTATCATGCCTTTCACAGCAACGTGGTCTCTAACAGGGAATACAGTGGGTGCCTCCTGTAAGGACTTCCTGTTTTCTCTGCTGGTCTCCTAAAGTCTAATACCCCAAATCAGTCTAGTGATTCTCTTAAAATATAATTGTCCCATCACTCCTCTCTTTAAAGCCCTCTGCTGTTTTCTATCAATAAAAATAAATTTTCCTGGGCCATTGCCTTGCTAGACTCTGGAGTGGCCATGCACTCTTTGAGCTATGACTGTTGCCATGCTTCCTGGCTTTGGCTCCCTCCCCCACCTTGGGGAGATGACTCTTCTCTCTCCCTTCTCTTTCTCGCTCTAATTTACTTTTAAATAAACTTTTCTTTTTTAAAAAAATAAAAATAAATTATCCAAAACTTGGAAACAAGAGAATGATTGCCTGTCCCATCACCATAGTTAGGCATTGTTTAACAGGTTTGGCTAAAAACTGTTTAATTGCCAAGGACAATAAGCCTTAACTGGTTTTTAATATTTATGTTTTTATTAGAGCTCAGGTTCTATGAAGCTACATGTAACTTGAAGATTTCTCTCTAATAGAAAAGATAATCCCAAAAGTTACACTGTCCTATAAGATATTAACCAGTGCATGTATGTAGTTGCAAATTTGCTTCAGCATTCCTCTAAATGCCTAATAATGCAAATCTTCATCCTCCAATTATCTTTTTAACCAGTTTTACCAAATTACCTCGGTAACTAATGAGTTGAATAAGATATTTTATACTTGTTCATATGTGATATTTGAACAAGGGTCATCTTTCTAAGTTTGTGAAAATTAGGCTCAGCAGTTCTGGAGTTCTCACCCAAATGTCCACGTGACTTATGTTTTAAAAACAGTGAAATTGTATGGGTCAAAAGAAGCACCTGGCAGATGTTAGGCATTTTCAGCCCAGACACATCCTTTTTTGCTCTTGAAATGATTCCCAAGAAGCACCAGAAGTGTATCTTTGTTAAGTCTTCTGGTTTTCTTTTACTCAATGTGCTTGTTTCTGAATCTGGTCCTTGACCCAGTTTGGTTCTGGTTTAGTGATGTCCTACCCATCTTCAGATGGATTATTTTGTATTGCAAAATATGCAAAACTGAAACTGTCTGGACCACAATTTAGCACAATTAATTATTAGACTCACAATAATATTGTCTAACGTTCATCAAGTGCTTGTTATGCACCAGGTATAAATACAAGAACTTCACAAGCATGGATTAGCCAATCCTCATACTAACTATGTAAATAAGTATCATTTCCATTTGACGGTTGAAGAAACACACATACTTTTTGTTTGTTGGTTGGTTTATGAAGCGATTTCCACATACAGTTTTTTACTTCACATTGAGAAGAATTCTATAAAATTGAGGGTGCAACAAGTCTAATTCCCATTTTATAGACTGAAACATAGAGTTTCAGATGTTAGATAGTTTGTTCAAGATCCTAAGATTTCCACTTTCAAATCAATATTTTTGCATCCATATGACACTCTCTCAATATAAAAGAGCAAAAATAAACACAAAGACATTGCAACAAAATCCAACAAGTAAAGACAAAGTAACTTAAGAACTATACCCAGGAAAGAAATTTGTTGGGAGCCAGCCATGGAGGTCTGCCTGCTGACAAAGTCCAGGGGGCTGGAGACCCCGGGTCGCAAAGCGAACCTGGTCAGCTGAGACCATTGCTTCTTCTACTTTTGTTATTAGTGCAGCCAAAAAGTTCTGTACAGTCTGAGGACGGAAAGCAAAATTCCATTCACGGCTCCACTACCCCTTGCAAAAAGGCAAGAGAGGAATTCATGAAAAAATTACTTTCCTTTCATTTGAATTCCTCCCTAGGTTTCCACGTCCCTGGCCTCCTGGTATTAGACCATGCAATCACTTGATTAAATATTGTAGATGGGAAAATTGTAAAAAATCAGAAGGTGCTCAATTTAATGTTTGTCAGGGAACTCACTGGCCTTCCCAGGAAATTATCTATAGAGATTTTAAATATGTACGGGTAGAGAATCGCTTGTAAGATTTTATTTCTTCTGATTGGCTACTAATTGGAGAAATTTGAGAAGCTACAGTTTGTATTTTTAGGAAGAGTGCCAATGCAAAAATTACATTTACTTAATTTCTTAATTTCTACATGTGGTATATTATGCTTAAGAAATTAACAATCACATAAATATTAGAGCACCCTCGGCTTTACTCCCTTTTGTTAACCTTTGTT
>CAUYQG010142750.1:0-54800 GCA_963574415.1 Tarsius wallacei | reverse complement strand
TGTAAGTTTGAATGTGAAATGTACACGGACCATGAGATGAACACATAATTGACTTTTCTCTACCCCCTTTCATGTGTAAAATGTAAAACTCACAGAGCACAGACCACAAGCCTTCACAAAAATGGAACACTCTTGGTGAGAATCTCAGCTAGTTCAGCCCTCGTGGAGAGCAGTTTGGAGATTTCTCAAAAAACTAAAAATAGACTCAACATTTGACCCAGGAACCCCTCTATTGAGTATATACCCAAAGGAGCATAAATTGTTCTACCAAAAAGACACCTGCATTCATGTGTTTACTGCAACACTACATACAATTGCAAAAACATAGAACCAACGCAGGTACCAATCAACAGAAAATGTGGTACTTACGCACCATGGAATACTGTGTAGCCATAAAAAAAAAATCATGTCTTTTGCAGCAACATGGGCATAGCTGGAGGCCATCATTCTAAGTGAATTGTCATAGAAACAGAACACTGAATACCACGTCTTCATGTATAAGTGGGAGCTAAACACTGGATACACCCAGGCATAAGAATGGGAACCACAGACACTGGGGACTCCTAAAGGCTGGAAAGAAGAAGGGGAGTGAGGGTTGAAAATCCATCCATTGGTTATGGGCCCAATAGAAGCCCAAACCTTACCATCACACAATATACCCATGTAACAAACCTGCACATGTACCTCTTGAATCAGTAAAATAAAATAGAAACAAAGCAATTTCACTCACAATCACATTAAAGTGATGAAAGTACTTACAAGCAAACTCACCAAAAGGGGGAAAAAAAAGAAAGATAATGTAAGCACAAGAAAAGACAGGACAAGATCCAACAGAACTCGGCTTCAGGGCTTGCTCACCCGGGGATATGTATTCAGAAATATTTCAGGGCCCGCCCACAACAAATGCTCCTGTGAGCACTTGGTGTGAAAGACCATCTAGGGTGGCATGTAGCTCTGCATCAAGGCAGCCACCCACCTGGGAACAAAACAGAGGCAGTTGTTTTGTGCATGTGACTCAGTACCCAAACTCAACTTTCCCCTTGACTTTGTAACTGAGGTGCCCAGATGCTGTGTTCTTTCACACTCTTACTTATTTTTGTATCACCAGCGCCAACCACAGTGTTTAAAACGTGTTTGCTGAATGATACAGAGGCCCCATAGGGAGAGCAGATTATTGTTTTTTGGGGGATTTTTTTGGTTTTTTTTTTTGAGTTGGAGTCTCACTCTGTCGCCAAGACTGGAGTGCAGTGGCACACTTCCGGCCACCACAGCCTCGACCTGCTGGGCTCCGGCGATCCTTCTGCCTCAGCCTTCCAAGTAGTTGGAACTACAGGCGTGCGCTACCACGCCCGGCTAATTTTTTGATTTATTGTAGAGATGAGGTCTCGCCAAGTTGCCCAGGCGGGTCTCGAACCCGCAGGCTCAGGCAATCCACTCACCTCAGCTTCCCAAGGTGCAGGATTACAGGCTGAGCCACCAAGCCCAGCTCCTAGTCTTTATTTTAACAGATGAGAAAGTGGATTTAAGATATACCCAAGGACATATAATTGGTAAGTGACAAATCCAGAGTTCGAATTTCAAGGCTCCTGCTCTGGATGTTTTCTCCAAGAGTCCTTGAGGCAAGATGGAGATCTTTTTCTACTTGATTCTCCCAGGCCCTGACATCTTGGAAGTCCTAGGGGTTGATGGTGGGCTTGAATCTTCTGTTCTTCTAGCTGCTTTATGAGTGGAGACTACTTACTGCCACTGTTCTATTGGACTGACTCTGCAATTGGGTGTGGAAACTGCACTTACTAGTTGAGTATCTGAAGGAAAGCCACTCTCCTGGTGAGCTGAGGAATCCTGCTAAAGGCCTAAGCACGCTGTGCACACGCCATAGAACACAATGTTCTGCAAATGAATGACCAGACTTCTTTCTGCCTTGAGGAGAGAGTATGTGAGGTTGGGAGAGTACTTTAACTGCTTTGGGAAACTGTGTTCTCTGACAAGCATATGAGTACTTTTTATCTTCTTGGAGTACCATGCATTGAATAAGTGTTCAATAACTGCTAATTGAATTGCATTCATTTGACAAAATAAAGGGAAAAAAAGTATGGGTCAAGAAATTTTCTTAGGTTAAGAAGCAAACTTGAATTCACAGCTTAATCAATAATGATTTGCAAAGTCATTATTCCCCAACTCTCAGTTGGTCTGTTGGAGGCTTAGTTATTTTAAACCTTTACTAGGTACATAAATACGTTCCTCTTTAATGAGAACGAAGGTGGGCAGCCTGTGCATTGTCATTAAGTTCCATTTTATTCACAAATGTTTCAGTTTCTGGATAGTCCTTTTAAAAAGTCATTAATGTATCACCCTTTTTCCTATCTTCTTAAAAAAAAAAAAAGGATGAATGGGGAGACACGCTTATTGACCAGAGGAGGGAACACGTTTCCATCAGTGGAACCAATAATTCAAGCTGCTGATTATGCCAATTAAGAACTAATTTTGGGGAAGGTGGACAGCCTTCAGCTCCATCTGCCACCCAGTCACGGATTACGGCCTTGTACGATAGGCTTACTGCTGCAGGAACATGAAATCTTAGGTGAAATAGGAAAAATATTGTACAGATATTAGAAAAATGGGAAACTGATAGTCACTGGAAAACTTATCACTTAATATGTCTTTTAGTTAAGGGTTCTTCTTCTTTATGGTTGCATGTTGTATACATGAATATTAAATGTGTTCTTGAAAGATATATTTTTCAGGGAAGGGGAAGTAACATCGCTAAGAGAACCTGATCCTAAACCAGGGATGTAAGGATAAGAGGGAGGGCCAAACCTCACCTGTATGTAGACCATTTATGTACATAATGCTGACTAGTATGCCACATTTTAAAAACAAAATAGAAGAAAAGAAAAAGAGATATTTTTCTAGTAAGTAAATAAGTGTTAATAACAGAACATTTATATCCTATAATTACTATTGCTTACATCTGTATTACAAGGCAAAATTACAGTTGAAAAGCAATGAGTCAGATTTTAATAGACTTTTTTTATTTTTAAAAACGTGTAAATAATGTGGTTGGTTTAAGTGGTACACACAGGCTGTCTGCCAATTAAGATGTTTTCAATTCAATTAAATATTAAATAATAAAAGCCACAAGGGGAAATATGGAGATTCTTTTTATAAGCATCCAACACATTTAAATATTTTTGAAAATTGTGGAAATATCTAAATTGGATCTATCTTTGTAACTGGGAAATTAAATGATTAAAAATTAAATGATTAAAAATGAAATTTTACGATTAAAAACTGAGGTTTATGAAAAGAAATCAGACTGTTTATTCCACAACATTGCATAGCAGAACAAATTATCTTCTATCATGGCCAAAAGCTTCTTTCCCATGTGCATACTCCTTACCAGTACATCTCAGAGTACTATACACCGTCAACCAGAGAGTCACTGTGGCAGGCAGTTGATAAGATGATCCTCAATGATCCCCACCTCCTGGTATTCACACTCTTGAGTAATCTTTTCTTTTTTTTTATTTTTAACATATTTTTTATTTTAAAATTGTGGAGTACAGTTAAGGGTTAGGTATGCAAATATGTGTCGAGCAGGCACCCTTGTTGATGGGGTGTGACCCCCCGACCGTCCCCAGACAGATATTGACTATTGTTAATCCCACCTAACTTCCCCTCCCTGCCCCCCCCCATAGTTTCCCGCCACTGTCAATCCTTTTCTTATAGTATTATGATAGTTATTCAAGGTCCACTTATGAGTGACAACATGTGATACTCAGATCTTTGTTTCTGTGAAAGATCACTCAGTATTATAAACTTCAATTCCATCCAGGTTACTGCGAAATTCATGATTTTATTCTTTTTTATGACTGCATAATATTCCATTGTGTATATGGACCACATTTTTTAAATCCAGTCTTCTTTTGATGGACAGCATGGTTGGTCCCATGATCTTGCTATTGTGAACAATGCTGCGATAAACATACGTGTGCAGGTATCTTTTTTACAGAGTGATTTGAGTTCTCCAGGGTATATTCCCAGTAGGGGGATTGCGGATCATATGGAAGGTCGATTTTTAGGGCTTTTAGGAATCACCACACTGATTGCCACAGAGGCTGCACTAGTTTACGCTCCCACCAAGAGTGTAGAAGTGAAATGAGAAGACCAACTCCCAGGTTCATGTGGCAACGGACAGGAGCCTATGGGAACTAAGTCCAACACTGGGGTAGGCGCTCAGTCCCTCAGTCCAACAACCCAAAAGAAACTGAGTGCTGTCAACTAATTGCCATGTAAGTGAGTTTGGAAGTTACTTCTTCCCCAATTGAGTCTTCATATTAGGACCTAACCCCAGCAAACTTAGTGATTGCAGCCTGTTGACAGACCCTGAAGCAAAGGACTCAGCTAAATTGTGTCCTAATTTCTGACCCACAAACTGGGAGATAATAAATGCATGTTGTTTAAGCTGCTAAATTTGTGGCAATTTGTTATTCGGTAATAAATAAATAATATACACATAAACACACCGCTATTTGGTGTTTATCTGTGGAGAACACAATGGGCAAGCCCATTTCATATGGCTTTTAATGTAGCCCAGTTACTTTCCTTTCTTTGTCCAAAATCCATCTTTGTGTTCTTCAGGTTCTTTCTTCAGGCCTTTGCTCAGAGTATAGTAATGACATGCTGTATGGATGTTATTATATATTTATATTCCTTTATCTGCAAGTAATTCTAGAATATATCCTAAGGAAATAATCTAACAAAATTAGAGAATTTCCTTTACAAAGGAAAAAAATGTTGCTTATCATTGCAAAACTTGGAACAACCTGAATACCACTCTCTTCAAAGAGATAATGTTGGCATTCCTGTTTGATAAAAATACAAGAAATCACTAAAAATAATAAAATAAATCTTTATTAATGTGGAAAGATGCTTAATGTCCATTATTTAATTTTAAAAGGAAGTTAAAAAAGTTTGTTAAAAACAAATAAAAAAATGAGTTTTATCCCATATTTATTATATGGATGTGGAATTTTTTTTAAGTAGAGAAATTTCTGGAAGAATACTTATAAAATGAGACTTACTTTTTTATGCATAGAGTAGAATCAGATAAATGAATATAAACTCTGCGTTTCTTATTTTTTCTATAATATATGTTCATGAATGGCTGTTTCAAGACTATTGTCATGTTCATAGATTGGGGTGAATTAAAACTATTCCTTAGAAGACTTAAAATATATCCTAATACCAATTTTCAGGTCTATCCTCATTGCTTCAAGTGCAGTTATAGGAAATACTTTTTAATAATGCCAAACTTTTTGATAATGAATGATTCTACTTCCATTTTCCATTTCATTTGAGAACAGGAGTAGCATACTATACCCTCACGCTTTAGATGTAGGGTTGTATAGAACTTCTTAAGGATCCACATTAACTTTAATACAAAATTTAATTTACTGGAGACATCAAATGATTTTGCACAATTAATGAGCATTCTCTCCTATGCTGCTTCTTCTGTATTGTATAACTATGGACAATTTTAAAATAATTGAACCTTTAGAAGCATTGAACCTTTGGCTAAATCCCAGTTCTTTTCTGGAAGTAAAATTTTAACTGTTATATTATAGAAAATACAAATGTCCATAATTCTTTTATATAAACTTAACTATACACAAATATGGTTTATATATTGATTCATTAAGACCTGCCTGTTTCAGTGACACTAATGTCATCTTGATCATAAAATTTATCCAAAAGGTGTCATATGCTAGTTAAGCAAGAGAACTACTGCACCTAAGAAATATATATATACCTTTAGAAACATTTAAAACACACGCTATCAGCCAAATCACATTAACAGTGCCCTTTGAAAATTGATAGCATTGCTTTTTGCTCTAAGATATAGTGTTCAAAAAAGTTCAGCAGACACACACACACAAGAAAAACTTTATGACCTTTCTTTAACTCCAATCTTTACTTTGTTTTCTAGAAGAGTCATATATGACTGGTGCAAATGTAAGGCTGACCCTTAAGCTCATCTTGGTTTTCTATTTGGCGGAAACAAACATACATGTTGCCAGCACAATCATATGTTCACTCCTTTACAAAGTCTTTCCTCAACTGCTTCAGAAATAAGTGACAAGAATTTGATTAGTCAAGGAGATATCTACTGAAGCAAAGCAACAGTAATTTTATTGCTACCTAAGTGGGAAGTTTCATTGTTTATATATTTGTTTTTTAATCATTCTGTGGTACGCAAATGGACACTCTAAAAGTATAAAGATATATTCATTTTGAAAATTTAAAATGATTGTTTGAAACATAAAAAAGTAAGTTTTATCAGTTATGTAGCCTATCTTAAAAAGCTTAGAGATGATACAAAAGATTTTCTTATTAACTATTAATACCAATCATTTATAATTACTGTATTTAATCTGAAAGGGAAAACAAAAAAAAAATCCAGAATGCATCATAAACAATTAACTTTGTTCACCTGAGTTTGTATAGAGAGAATGCATCATGGATCTTGAAGATTGTCTTGTCCTATGCAAATATGTCACATAACCTCATTTTTGGCTATGAAGGAATGTCATAATAACTTCTTGTCTTGAGAATGTCATTGCACAACTCAGTAATTTTTTTCCTTTCACACATTGTCTGAAATGTTCAGCTTCTTCCCCGTCCCAAAATCCACAATGCTTGTTAATCAACAACTTTTGAGGCATCTCATTTTATACCAATTATCTCTAAGTCTTAACAGTGTCTCTTTGGTACCCAGCATACGTATCATTTCAAGTTTCAGTTCTCAAGTCTGATAAAACTAATAAACCCACACTGCCAGAGGTGGCACATTAAGCTGGTAAAATGGTTTTCATCTTAATTGGATATGAGCACTGTTATCGCTAATAACCCCAGGATACTTCTAATTGGAGTCTCTCTCTCTCTCTTTTTTTTTTATTTTTGAAACACTAATCTCATTGACCAGCCTTAATTCCTCCATTCTCCACTTCTCCAACCCAAACCTTGAAATGCAATAAGAATTATTCTCATTTCAGGGGTTATTGCGGCATTATTTCCTTATACTAAGCCAACAAAAGTAAATGGTTTTGTAAAAATAAATGCTTCCTTTTTAAGTTTTCAGAAAAAAGAAACCATAGTAATACTATGTTATTGACATTGCAATAACATTTCCAATGCAGTTAAGTTAGCTGCCAGCTTTACCTGAGGACACTAAATTCTTAATTTTCAGTCATTTTTAAAATACAACGATCTTATTTGTTGAATTATTAATTGTAATTTTAGGGCAAATTATATATCATAAGAAAACACTATCTAAAAAATTATCGTATGCATAAATATTAGATTTTTGTTTCATCTTGATGTTACAAATACTGAGAATGTGTATGAAAATTATAGAAATTTGGTTGTTGACCTTATAGTTAAGACATGACAAGATATGACATGTCTCCTTCCACAGATATGCACTTTGGTTACTGGTAACTACTCACTAGTAAACACACGAGGAAATTAATACTTGAATCAGCTACTCCACAATATTTATTTTAAAATAAATTTCAACATGGAAAATCAACTTCAATTTTTCTTGATAATGGCCTTCTTGGTAGGCTCATTCCTGACACCAAAATAATAAGATAAAATGTAAAAGACTTAGGAGGGATTAGGGGAATAAAAAGAAGAAGAACAACAAAAATCTTCCTTATTCCACAAGCCAGCAGTTTTTTCCTCAATAAATTTAAAAACAGAAAACTCCATATGTTTTAATTGTTGAAAAAATGTCATTTGAGCTATTCACTGGCAGAAATAATTCATTTTTCAATAGACTTTTTTTTCTGGAAGAATATATATTGTATCAGCTGAGTGTGGGCCTTTATAATTATTATCATTATTCCCATATAATTAAAAGTCTTTATGTAGATATCATTAAATAATTATAGATGTGCAAAATAAATGCCTTACCATTTCTATAATCCATTAAATGACAATTGAAAAACTATTCATTAATTTATATTTACATTATGGCCATTAAATTAGCAATACCTGGAGCATAGATGAAGGCAGATCAAAGGGGTTTGATAGAAAGAGTCTTTTATATTATAACAGCTAAATGACATCACATATGCCTTTTATATTGACTTAGAAAATTCTGTATTGTTGTGACTTAAAAGTTAGCCAGACTGTTAGTCTTTGTCTTTTTTTGTTTACATTTATAATATAGGATATATATATATATATATACACACACACACACACACACAGACACATATATACACACACACATGCATGCTCACATAGATGTACAGTAAGACACACATATATATGCATACATGTGTGTATATATATGGCACATAAGATGCATACAGAGGAAATGATTTATATATTATATAAAACATACATATATACACATGCAATCACATACACACACATACAATGATGGTGAAAGTGATCATGGTGATGATCTTATAGCTGGCAAGCATTTTAGTTCTTTTGGGACTTATTCTTGGTTTTTTTCAGGTTGAAAGACCAAAAATCACATGATTTTCTTCTGAAAGTTTTGAAACAGAGAAGCATTTCTCAGTCTCAACAGTCTCAATTTAGGGAAGGGCACTCATCTGCCCCTTTCTTGAAGGAAGGTGGGGGGAAACAAACTTTTCATCCCTGTTTCTCTCTCCTGCCGCATGAGCTGTACCAGACTTGCTTGCTCTCCATTTTCAGGCAATTGGAACTCATGGAGCACAGAGTCAGACTGTAAGATGCTCTGCTGGTCTTTATGGGAAATATGCCAATGGTTGATGTGGAAGACAAGAATTCTACCCTTAACATATGCATATCTGGTTACGGCAACTTAAAATATCCACACACTTAAAAATGATGGAAATATAAGGTGGAATATGGAATTACATGTGTCATTAAAACCAGTCAGATCTAAAACTTTGACCAACACCTTTTATCAGTAAGAAAAAAAGCCATTTAGTCCTGCTTGATGTATATGCAGTTAAATGTGTTATACATGTATATGTGTTACT
Source organism: Tarsius wallacei (assembly GCA_963574415.1). NCBI lineage: Eukaryota > Metazoa > Chordata > Mammalia > Primates > Tarsiidae > Tarsius > Tarsius wallacei. Next base: position 45,756 of record CAUYQG010142750.1, on the reverse strand, counting down.
GAAATATTATGTACATAAAGTAGACAAAAGTAGTTGTTTAAAGGAATGAGATAAAAACCAATAGCATTTCTAATATTCTCTTTCTGCTTACCCAGTGGGGTCCTTTGCTTATTCCCAAGACCACTGATAGAGAGTGGACATGTCTTTTGGTGCTTGTTGTGGTTTGAGTCATTGTGTTCTGCTTCACAGATGTGATGGACAAGGGTATTCAATACTAATGGAAGGATGAGGGACATAGAAAACATTTTCAAATATCAAGGGGTAAATCCATTTCGTAGCATAACTGTAGTACTCTTATCATTTTTTAAGCTGCAATGACCTTTATCCTCACATGTCTTTCCCATCACCTACATACCAAACCATTTTTCTACCAAGATAATGAATCCTACTCCCCTAACACTTTTCTGTTTTCCAAAACTTCAGTCCCCTGTCTTCTACCTCTGTTACTTTCAATGTTATCAAAGGTACTGCATTCAACTTCCTTCCTCAATTCTGAGTCAAAGGTCAGGAAAGTTAAGTAATTTTTCCAAAGACAAGCAGACTGTGATGAGCAGGGTAAGAGTTTTTGTTTTCTCTGTTATTGGAACAATCTTCAGATTAGGGCCAGTGTGATGGTGGTATGCAGAATATGCATTTAATAAGTGACTTATGGGTCACCTGTTCTAGAACAGGCATTGTCCTGGGTTGTGGGGACACACTGGTAAATAAGATGGACTAAGCTTCTCTAGAATGGAAAGTTCATATTCTAAAAGGAACGATATGAAAAAAAGCATACAAATAAAAGAGCAAGGTAATCTCAGATAGTGGTAAGAGTTTTGGAAATTTAAAAAATATATAGGGTGATATGATAAAAAGTGACGCAAAGAGGGGGATTGTGTTATTTAGGTGGCCAGGAAGATTTCTCTGCTGATACTGCATTTGAATGGAAACTTGACTTATGTAAAATAATTGATGGGAAAATAAGGAAACAGAGTATCAGGCATAAGCAATAGCAGGCTCAAGGATCCCAAGATGGAAATGTACTTACCATGTTTAAAGAACAACAAAACAACAATGGTAGCTGGATGATAGTGATCAAGGTGAAGTAATACCAGGTGAGTTAGGTAGGGGATAGATGATGTGAGACCAGGACAAAGAATTTGGATTTCATGGCAAATGCATTAGGACTTTGAGGGAGATCTTTAAGCTGGGGAGTGCCATGGTCTTATTGATGTGATTTAAAGATCACTCTGACTACTGTGTGAAGAATGGCTTCCAGAATAATAAAAATGGCAGGAGGGAGACTAGTCAGCAGGCTATTTCAGAATTCCAGGCAACAGATGGGAGTGCTGTGGATGAGGAATACATGAGAGCTCAGTAGTGAGGCAAAGCCTAGAGATAAACTTTGGGAGTCAGGAGGAAATGGATGGTGTTTACAGTTAAGAAACGGAATGAGACCATCTAGAGTGAATATACAGTCAGAGAAGAGGATCAGGGTTATTCCAGCAATTAGAGGTGAAACAGAGGAAGAGAAACCCGCAAAGGGAGCTGAAAAGGAACATGCATGATGTGCCTGTGTGCTTTTTAAAAGAAGGGGCCCAATGTTCTCCAAATTGTATTTGTACAATCACAGAACATCTGATTGAGAATATATTATGGAATAGCAGTGGGCTTGGGGCTATAAACAGATTAGGACTCCCCATCTACTGGGAGAGAAAGATAGAAACTTAAAAGGCTACAGTGCAATTTGGTAGCTTGATTTCCTTTTCTTCTCTGGAACTATAACACAGCATCCCATTGCCTGATGTCTTGGCAAAGACAACTCAGACTCGGTGATTGATTTCTTGGTTCTTGATTTCAGACTTCCACTAGGTTTCATCATGATTTGAGACTGCATTCAGCTAAAGACCGGAATAAGTAACTTGAAAACCTGTAAGACTCCATACTCTGGCCTCATGTGCTTTAGGATGGAAAGAGAAAATGTTGCAGCTGATTAAAACTTTGGAGGGTGGCAAGGTGATGGTGGTTGGGGTGCTGGGGACAGACATCCTCAGGAGGGAGCAGACTAAATGAAGGGAATGCAAACCAGTTCTATTTAAGTTTCCTTCTTAGTTTTCTAAAAGAACTTCCTACTCCTTCCCACCTCCCTGCCATTGTGCTGACCCCACCCAGCTATCAACTCCTCCCCTTCCCCTCAGGTCCTCCAGTAGGATTCCTTTAGGGAATTTATCATTGTTTGGGAGAATACAAGAACAAAATTTACTTTACATTTGGTCTTCAGACAACCCTACTACTGAATCTTCTTTTTTGAGAAATAAACAATCTTTGAAGGTCCACAAAGGAATCACACCTGCTTTGCTTTGTGTTTTAAATGCTTAATTATATTATATACAGTTATTTTATGCACAGATGGTCCCTGACATGGTTCAGCTTACAAGTTTTCGATTTTACAGGATGTGATAGCAATATGCACTCAGTAGAAACTATACTTTGAATTCTGACCTTTTCCCAGGCCAGTGACTTGTGGTACATCTCTTGTGATGCTGAACAGTGTGGATTGAGCATAGCTCCCAATCAGCCACATGATCGAAAGAGCAAACAACAGATACCAAACTCTGCCATGTATGTATTCAATATATTACATGAGAGTGACAACACTTAATTATAAAATAGGCTTTGTGTGAGATAACTTTTGCCCAAATATAGGCTGATGTAAGTGTTCTGAGCACTTTGAATACATTCATTCATGATGAAACCTAGGAGAAGTGACACAGCTAGACTAAGCTGTGATGTTTGGTAGGTTAGGTCTGTATCAGATGTATTTTTGACATATGATATTTTATATTATGATGTATTATATAATATTTTATTGGAACATAACCTCATTGCAAGTTGAGAAGCATTTGTACACATTATATACATATATTTAAATTGTATTCTTTCATTTATTATATAAAATACAATAATTAGTCCATACAAAATAGACTTGTTTTTAATCTACCAAAGTATTTTTATTATATACTTGCCTAAAATCAAAGATTTTCTTGATGCTATGAAAAAGTAGTTAAATCTTGAGTTCTGGAAATACAGTAAGATGCTAAACTAGAAGTGGTAACTACTTTTTCTCCCTCTCTTTCACTTAAAAAAAATTTGTTTTAATCTTAAAATTGTGGGCTACAATTCAGGGTTAGGTATGCAAATATTCATTGTGCAGGTACCCTTGTTGATGAGGTATGCCCTCCCCTTCCCCAGGCAGATTTTGACTACTGTCAATCCCACCTTTCTGCCTTCCTTCCACAATCCCCCGCCCCCGCAGTTTCCCGCTACTGTCAATCCTTTTCTTACAGTATTACGGTAGTTGTTCAAGGTCCACTTATAAGAGAGAACATGTAATACTCAGTATTATAGACTCTAATTCCATCCAGGTTGCTGCAAAGTTCATGATTTTGTTCTTCTTTATGGCTGCATAATATTCCATTGTGTATATGTACCATTTTTTTTTTAAATCCAGTCCTCTTTTGATGGGCAGCACGGTTGGTTCCATGTTCTAGCTATTGTGAGCAATGCTGCGATAAACATACATGTGCAGGTATCTTTTTTATAGAGTGATTTGAATTCTTCCGGGTATATTCCCAGTAGGGGGATTGCAGGGTCATATGGAAGGTTAATTTTTAGAACTTTTAGGAATCGCCACACTGTTTTCCACAGAGGCTGTACTAGTTTATACTCCCATCAACAGTGTAGAAGTGTTCCATTTTTACCACGTCCTCTCCTGTACATATTATATTACATTAATTATAACCCCAGAACTTTGGGAAGCTGAGGTGGGTGGATTGCTTGAGCCCAGGAGTTTAAGATCAGCCTGGGGAACATAGCAAAACCTTGTCTATACAAAATAAAAAACAAAAACATTAGTCAGGTGTGGTAGCAGATGCCTGTAGTTTCAGCTACTTGGGATGCTGAGGTGGAGGGATCGCCTGAGGCCAGGAGGTTGAGGTTGCCTTAAGCTGTGAATGTCATGATCATACAACTGCATTCCAGCCTGGGTGACAGAAAAACAAAATTTAAAAAATCTATCTATGTCTATATCTATACATTACACTGTGAGAGCCAAACAAAACATGTTCATGGGCTGTTTGCAACCTCTATTCTCAGAGGACACCCTCTGAAGTCTATGATCTGTTCAGGGTTGATGAGAAGAGTTCAAGGTTTGAGGCACTGTTATATAACAGGGCATCTGGCTCTTTTTGTCATTGTTCCATGAGGTCCTGGGTTGAAAGCTAGTGGTTCATTGCCAGGTAAACAGCACTCCTCGGGGCTTTAGTTGCACACCCCCAGGGTTTATTGTAACATTAGGGGCTCAGCTGATGATGCTAAAGCCTATGGTGAGCTGGGCCTGCTGTCAGCAAAATGCAGGCCCCACAATCCTCTTTTTACTTCTATCCCCAACTGGAGCATCTGACCCAGCTCAAGAACTAATTATTTATGTAATATCTACAAGCTTCCTTATCTATACCTTTATTCCCACCAGATATAAATGCTTGACAAAAATGTAAATGGATATCCTTGAAAGGAATATTTTTATTATATCAGGAATCAGTATCTTTCGGCAGCCTTTAAAAGGCATTCTTCTGAGACTCAGAATGCTGGGAGAGGGAGGATGAGCCCACAGCCCCCCTCCACCCTCCACCCTTCCACCCTCCACCCCTCCACAGGCCGTCCTAGCTGTTTATTTTTGCTATATACGGAGGATGTCAAAAATATTTCCTTTGAAAAAGGGGTTCTGTGTCAATAAGAAAAGGTATCTGGAAAAATTAAATGATAACAGTCATGTTTTAGGCATCAATTCTTTTTATTACAGTTTCCTGCAATGAATTGTGTTCTTTTCAACTTATAAATAAATCCTAGAAAAAATAAAAAGATGGGAAGAGTTAGAATAGTGACTTTTTTTTTTCCACACATGGAGCTATATGATCCAAACTTCTCAGCTGGAATTCTGGGATGTTACGCCACCCCCTAAAATACTAACATGATGCACATACTGTTTTCCTGGCAGGATAACTTCGTGCCCATCTGCTTGGGTGCACCATGCCAGCGGAATGAAAGCCTCGCTGGAGAGCTGGTGGCACTGGGAGTCGGCACTGAGATCCCTTCCGTGCCAAGCAGTCCCCGAGTCAGAGCACATGCTGATTACAAGAGATCACATTTGTTGATACTGTAGATAAAGAACCATCAGCAAACATCCCAATCATGTGTCCTGTTTCCCAATTCATCTTCCTTCTGGGATTTGGCAAACTGCTTGTATAGACCTGGCTGACCAGGAATGTCTGGGATTTCCCTTTTGCTTCTATCTGTTTTTTTTTGTTTTGTTTTGTTTTTTGAGAAAGCAGGATTTATTGAGAGGACAGAATAGCTCCCACAGTGGGAGGGGACCAGAAGGGGTTGCCCTCTATTAGCTTTTGAAAAAGAATAGCTAGTTCCTTTTTCTTTCCCATTTGTGATGCAGGACAACCATCTTTTCCAGTCCCATGCCAAATCTCCTTACTTTGCAATTAAATCTCCGTATTTTATCTGGCTAGACTGAATAGAGGGTTTGGTATCATAAAACTAAGGAGAAGCAAGTGTGCGCCCTTTTTTTTCCTCTTTGTCTTCTCCACCCTACCTTTTATTTCTATTGAGGTCGTTTTATGGAGATCTGAAAGCCACTGGCCTCAAGCATCCATATGCACACCTTCTCCTGAAGGGGGTGACCACAGACACACAGACCTGCAGACTGAGTGGTTATGGACACTCTGTGAATTGGCACATAAGCACACATCCACCCATGTGGCAATGCCAACTCCATGCTTGGAAGCTTTGGGAGCTCAGTTTTCCATAGCTATTCTGAGTATGTTGTACTCTATAGTGCAAGTGTTCAAAGCTTCTTAATTTTAAAATCAAGAGCTCCTTTAATTATCTTGCCTCTGACTCCCCATGAATATCATTAATTGAGGAATACCCCACTGCATTTATTAAATACACTGTGTGGCTTAATTGATGGTAAATGTGGGGTTTCTTAGGCTTTTCAAAAAGTGGGAATTAATTGTAGAGCTACCATTGGTCCCTTTGGGAATTCTTAAGGGCTCTGAGGCTCTTGATTTGCTGGCTACTGTAATGAGTGATGATGTGCTAGATGAGAAACCCAGGGATCCAGACTCTGGTGAAGTCACAACTGGGAGTCTGTACCCAGAACCTTTATTTCCTCATCTATAAAGTGAAATACAGAAGCAAGTGCAGCCTAGGGTTTCTTCCGGATATGTTTTTGTTTTTCCTGGATCTGAGCCTTGGGGGCAGATGGGCAGATATCTATTTTGTGACGTTCTCGAGATCCCTGTCCTCCCAGAACTTCCTCTCTGATGTGAAGTGCGTGGTTCTTTCCTCATCTTCTCCATCCCGTGTGTACAGACCAGACGAGCCCTGGAATATCTTAAAGGAGATCCCAGAGGTATGTAGGAGGGAATCCAGGGTCAGAAATAAGCAAGATCTGCTTGGAAAAAATACATTCATTTTATTTTGAAGTAAGTAGGCTCTAGAGGCTCTGCATGGAGAACTGATGAGAGCCTCACATTTCTGCCTAGCAGAGCTCTTAATGATTAAATGGCTTTTAAAATGGGTACATCAAAGACAAACAAATCAGGGGGTGAGGCTATGTTGTGGGTCTATGATACCTGTTATCACCACTTAAGTATTTCTTCAAACATGGTGTTGAATCCAAGAGTCTACATGATTATTATTAAACTAAAAACATGTTACATTCCAAAGATATTTTGGAAACAATAGATTTTCCTATTCACTGGTGGCTTCCATCATTTCAACAAACTTGTATTTAGGGAGCAGGTGCTGTCTGCAAGCCTAAACTACAAAACTGGTGTTTAGTGGTGAGGCTGATAATTCTCCCACTTGTTTACAAGATTGCACTGAGGGGAAAGATTTCACCTGAGCATGTCTCATGCCAGAAACCAGAGAAATACACACGTTGGAAAATTGTGTGACATATATACAATATGTCTAAGGTACTGGTTTTTTTTTAAAACAACTATTGAGTAGGTATGTATATGGTGAAAAATTGATTGCAGATGATCAATTTTTTGTACTTTAAGAATAATGTTGGTTATATAGATCATGGTAAATACAGTCCAATTTAGATCCAGTGAAAACAATACCTTTTAAAAGGAATAAATTCTTAACTAGTTGGATCACTTCTACTGGCATCAACAGAATGAGTCTTATGGCCCTTTTACAAAACCCCGAACTCTGTGATTCTGCATAGAATAAATTAGAAGAAGGTTAAATTGGATATGAATGAACGGTGTAGTTCTTGTTAGGAGTAAATCAGTTTTGGCCTTAAGATACAACATTCCATGTTCAATTCATATCTCAAGAGAGAAGTTCTAATTCTAACTCCTGGAAATGAAATAACGAATATAGTCTTACTGCTATTGCAGGTGTATTTAGCATTCAAAGAAAGGTTTACTTGAATAGCATCATATTTCTAATCCTATCGTGGAAGGATATGAGCAACATGGGCTGCAGTCTGGTGATCCTTAGCCTTTGATGGTGTCTTAGGTCGTTTGTGTTGTATAAAGAAATACCTGAGGCTGGGTAATTTATAATGAAAAGAGATTTACATGGCTCACAGTTCTGCAGGCTGTACAAGAAGCACTGTGGCGGGCTCTGCACCTGGTGATGGTCTCGGGCTTCTTTCACTCATGGTAGAAGGCAAAGGGGAGTCTGCATATAGAGGTCCATGGCCGGAAGTCCTAGAGAGGGGGAGGTATTGGGCTCTTTTTAACAACCAGCTCCTAAGGGAACTCTCAGGAACTCACTCTACAGAGAAGAGGGCACCAAGCCATTCATGTGGGATCTGCCTCAATGATGCAAGAACTTCCCTCCAGCACTGGGGACGAAATTTTTACATGAAACTTGGCATGGCTAAACAAACCTTATCCAAACCTTAGCAGATGTTGTGAGATGAGGTGTAAAGGGATCCCAGGGCTTTACTTCAGGTCAGTCTGCAACCCCATCAAAAGCTTTCTTGGCATAATCAGGACAGGCAGTGTTTAAGGTGAGAGCCACATGGTGGGTTCAACGTCCTATCATCTCTGAGTAAATTTAACGAGTTATTCCACCTCTCTAAATCTCCACTGCTTTTTTGGTATGATGCTGATTAAAATAGCTTTTCTGAGAGAATTAATTTTTTGTTTTTATTTCATTTTATCTTAGATTCAGTGGTATATGTGCAGATTTGCTACGTGAATATATGGTGTGATGGTGAGTTTTGGGTTTCTGTTGAATTAGTCACCCAGATAGTGAATATGGCATGGCATAGGCAGGTTTTCAACACATGCCCCCTCCCACTTTCCCCTCTTTGTGAATCCCCAGTGTCTGTTGTTCCCATCTTTATAGCTGTGTGTACCCAGTGTTTAGCCCTTGCTTATAAGTGACAACATGCAATATTTGTTAATTAGCTTAGAATACTGGCCTCCACCTGCATCTATATTGCTGCAAAGGACATTCTTTTATTTTTTTATGGCTGCATAGTATTCCAGAGTGTGTAGCTACCACATTTTCTTTATCCGATCCACTGTTGATAGACCCTAGATTGACTCCAGACTTTGCTATTGTGAATAGTGCTGCAGTAAACATACAAGTGCAGGTGTCTTTTTGGTAAAATGATTTATATTCCTTTGGTTATTTACCCAGTGATGGTAAGTTAAATGTCTAATGCATACTGAGTGTTTTTGAGAAGTATTTTGCTATCATCATCATCATCATCAACTATTTATTTCACTTAGTAATCTTAAACTGAATGAAAAGTTGTTTGATCATTATATTTAAAATGTCCTGTGTGATTTTAAAGTATCACTGGTGATAAATTATTTTTCCTTCTCAAATCAAAATGTTTTTCAGCACCAATGGAAGGTAGACAATCTTTAAAGGCTTGAAACCTCATATTTTAATTTTTGACGTGTATTGTACCTATTTATTTTTCTGTTTTTATACATATGACCATCAAGGAATTGGAAAAAGGATTAGGCAGTCTAAAAATAATGTAGGCTTTATAAGCTCACTTTGCTGAAGAGTTACTTTCTGAGGCAACTGGGCTTTCCAAAATAAATTTGCAAACTACATTCTTATGAAAAATTTAAAACTTGGCAAGGCAAAAGAATTTGGGCCATATCAGCTGTGTCATTCTAAATTTTAAAATATTTAGTCTAACTTCAAGATAAATAGGAACAATTGAATTTAAGCAATAAGGAATAATAAACATGCAACCTCTAGAAAATGTACAAATAACCAGATGGTTTTTAAAATGTTATCAGAAATATCTTTACTACTAGCATGATCTAAATTAAACAGTGGCCACAAATTATCTCTTTCTGGTGTTATGGCCACATTGCCAGGGGACTATCCAGTCTGGGAGTAGATTAGGCTTAGCATTTGTAGGCACCTGGGAGCCATGAATGGCAGGATTCCAGCTGTCTTCTAACCAAAACCTAGAGAGCTTTGGCAAAGTGGTGAAAAGCATGTTCTTAGGGACAATCTGGAAGGCTGGGGAGAAGGTAAGCTTTGAACTCAGCCTTAAAGGATGGTTGTATGAGACCATATTATCCCTTGCCCAAGTGCAAAGATTTTTCTCTCCTCTGCCTCTCCTCCTTCCACATGGCACCAGTTTCCACCTGCTTTGGGTCATAAAGTTAAGAAACCATGGAAAAGCATGGAAGATGCATGATCATAGGAGAATTCAGTTTGAATGATGAACAGCATTGATGAGGTGAGGAGTAGAAAACCAGTACTGAGGGGGAGACTACGAACAACAATGATTTCATGAGGTGACCTTGGCTTCCCCATGTTACCTGATGTGTTGTGAGTGATTAAGTATATGACTCTGGGGTGAGACTCGAATTCAAATCTCTCCACAGTCACATGCTACCTATGGTGTGGGGGCACATTCATGCTGCTGTTTGACAGCATTATTTACATTTGTAAAATAAGCATTTAACAGTTGGGTTGTTGTGAAGTTAGATGATATAATTATTATTGTAGTTTAGTTTGCAGTGTGCAAAGTACATTACCCTGACAGATAGTTTTGTTTATGTATTAATATTTACTTTGCATCTAGTTTCCCAATAAACTCAGCTAAAATTACAGGTGTCATAGACCTATGTACTATAATACCCTATGAAATCTCAGACACCTTTTCCAAGTCAGCAATATTTTAAAAGCCTTCAATAACCTCTAATACCAGAGTTTAATTGGATAATCACATTAAGGTAAGTCTGGGGTTGTCTTGTTTACAGCAAATGGGTTCAAGAGGTTGCTTTTAAGAACATATTTCTTTTAAGTTTGATATAACTTTCCAGAATTCAGTTTTTGTATATTGATTTATTCTTCATAAAAGTGTTAGTAAGTGCAGAAGGAAATAATAGTGTAATAATTTACATGGTTGTTAGGAAAGTATGTTTATGATAACAAACACAATTTTTTTAAAAAAACACAGTTTCTAATAATTTCCTGTTGTCTTAAGACTTGCAATATTTTTAGCTATAATAATAAAGCTTGAATTTTGGTTCTCACCACAGGTAATGACATCTCAAGTGGAAATCATCATACACAAAACAAAAATCTTCAAAACTTAGTCTGGGGTATAGTCAGAGTAGCAAGATTATTCAAAAGTTAAAATCTCACTCACTTGGCTATTTCAACTTATAGTTTTTCACTGAATTACATAAATACAAAAGAACTGACTGGCTGTGTTTCTGATATTGTACAGATACAATTAGTTAACTTAAGGCCTATCTCCCTTATATCTATAGATCAGATTTTAATCCATAGTAAAAAGAGCAAGAAAATGCCTTATTGCCTTTTTTCTTTTTAATGTCTAAGGTTATTGTAGTAGCAACTGTTGTTATTTTCATTGAAAAACATGAAATTCTTTGGGTGGCCCAGTTATCTGACCTCCAAGCTGAGCATATGGTATAGGTTGGGCCAATCATAGTACCTCATCCCCTGAGCTACAGTGGTAAGTGCAGAGATAGGCGTGTAGCACAAGCTGGACCAACCAGAATTCTTCCTTGTGATTTGTATTACTACAACTCGCAGGGAGTACAATTCTTTCTTCCTAGCTTGATATTGCTGTGACCCCAGTACTTAGGGTGTGCAGTAAAGGATTAACTCCCCCCCCCAAGGTTTTGGCCCTTTTCCCCCACCTTCAGGTGGTAATTTATAAGCTGTTGGAATGTTCTGCTAAGAGGAGTGTTTTTGTTACTTGGAGGGCTTGAGCCAGGACAGACAGTCTATGCTAATAATGTAACTCATGGGGGTCTTGGGCCATGAGGTACCACTTAAGCTTTAGAGGGCCTAGAGACTCCTTAGTCTCTAGTCACATGAGTGATCAACGTGTCTATGTGGCCAACTCCCAATAAAACTCTGGACAACAAAGCTTGGGTGAGCTCCTCTGGTTGGCAATGTTCTGTGTGTGTTGCTACACATTATTGCTGGGAGATGTATGTGCTGTCTACATTATTCCACTGAGAGAAAACAACAGAAAGCTCCATGTCTGGTACGTCTTGGGCCCTTCCCTGCATGCCTCTTCCCTTTGCTGATTTTGATCTGTATCCTTTCACTGTGATAAACCATTACCGTGAGTATCATGGCTTTTCTGAATTCTGTGAGTCCTACAAATACGTAATCAAACCCAAGGGTAAGCTTGCGGACCTCCTGAGTATTTTACAGTTCATCTATTTTCTCCACTACTAAAGAAGGCTCAGAGAGAGAAGGAGAGATGAGAGATAGCAGGATGGATGAATGGAAAGAGAGATAAAAGAGACAGAGACAGATAGACAGACAGACAAACAGAACACCATCTTGAGTCTGGCTTTAATCCATGAGATTCCAGAAGTTACATTATTTTCTTAGTTATTACTTTGAATCTGTAATTGGTCTGGATATTCTTGATAATTCTCTTTCTCTCTTTTTCAGATAGTTTACATTGCATTTCTGAGAGGACTTTAAGTATTATATTATTTTTCAAATTCAGTTTTAGCTTGTTAAAAACATCATTTTCACTCTTAGAGAAGTGGGTGTGATTAAAGTAAAACCCAAACAAAATAAAGTTTTGTAAATATTTCTGGACTTATCAACAAAGTTGTTGAAAATACTCTTATTTGAAGTAAGTAGATCTAGAAACTTGGATGTCATCCTAAAGGCCATTTTAACCACCAAATTATTTCTGAAATGCTGTTAAAATACGAGATTTGGAAAATGAATTTAGTATAGGTCTGATCATTTTATAATTTTTGTTAGAATTTTCAAAAATATAATTTTCGACATTTTGAGTTCTCAGAATAATTTTACTTTTGTTAGCAAGAGATAGCATTCCATTACTCTAGGAAACTACAGCTAAACTCTTGCAAGTCTGCTCAAAAGAGACTATTTTAAACCCCAAAAGACTATCTTGATAGAAAATACTACATTTTTCTACCACTCAATCCCAAATATTAGCCCACAAAAGCACAATTAACAAGTGTATCCATTGTAAACTCTATGAACATTAAGACAATTATATTATCAATATTTATCATTCTATTGATGCAAAACAGACCACATTCATTACATGCCTGCTACCAGACCAGGAATGACAATTGAATTTCTATGAATATATCAGAATTCCTTGGGTTTTTTGAAAACACACACTTAGAGTCTATAATACTATAATACTGAATGATCTATCACAGAAACAAAGAACTGAGTATCACACATTCTCACTCATAAGTGGACCTTTAACAATTATCATAATGCTATTAGAAAAGGATTGTCAGTGGGTCATTATTGGGAAATTGCTGGGGGGTGAGGGGGTGGTGGGCAGGATTGGCAGTAGTGATCACACATCATTAGCAAGTGTACCTACATAATGAGTATTTGTATACTTAACCCTGAATTGTACCCCACATCTTTAAAATAAAAATTTAAAAAACAAACAAAAAGAACATTCTTTTTTTTTTTTTTTGAGTTGGAGTCTCACTTTGTCACCCCGACTGCAGTGCAGTAGCACGCTTCCGGCTACCACAGCCTCAATCTGCTGGGCTCTGGGGATCCTTCCGCCTCAGCCTTCCACGTAGCTGGAACTACAGGCGCGCGCTACCACGCCTGGCTAATTTTTTAATTTATTGTAGAGATGCGGTCTCGCCTGCCCAGGCGGGTCTCAAACCCGCGGGCCCAGGCAATCTACTCACCTCAGTCACCCAAAGCATGGGATTACAGGCTGAGCCACCGAGCCTGGCTAAGAACATTCTTAACTTGATATAGTACTATAAACACTTAAGGCAAAAAGAAAAATCATGCCTAATGCTAACACTTCAGGATCATTCCCTAAAGAGTGAGGAACAAGATAAGTTCCCTTATTACTTTATGTAGGTCCTAAACAGTGCAATACGCAGGACAAAGAAAAATGAACCCTAATTACTGGAATGAAGAAACTATCACAATTACAGACAATATAATTTTTTTTGTAAAAATTTCAGGAAGTTTTGGAAATTTAATAGAGACAAGGCTAACACACAAGTATCAATACATGTAATAAATTGCGTCCCTAAATATCAGTAATGGCCATTGAGAAATTGTAATCTTTAAAGGAGTCATTGCCCAATAACCACCAGTTATCTAAGATTAAATCTAAGCAATGGATGCCTTATATGGAGAATACTGTATATAGATATTGAGAGGACACAAAAAAGACTTACATAAATGAATATGTGTTTTATATATGAGAAAATTTATTATCTTAAAAGGATCAATTATCCTAAAATGAATCTAAAATTTTAGTTAAAACTGCCACAGAGTTTTTTCTCCGCAGAGCAAGTCAGTTCATATGAAACTAGTTAATTCATCTGGAAGAGTCAAGCACCACAAATAGCTTAGGTATTAAAATAGCTTTGAAGAGGAAGACTAAAGAAAATGCACATGCCCAGTTACAGACAGAATGATGTTAAAGCTGTAATATTCAAAACAATGTGGTGTGGTACATTTTAAGAAAAATCCCAGATACAGACCCATATAAATATGGGGAGTGGATCAGAGATGATCTTAAAAACAGTGGGAAAAATTGGATTTACATATGAAAAAATATATATCATATATGTATATATATAAACTTCAGATACTAAAATCTGAAAACAAAGCTTTAAAATTCTTAGACAAAAATTAATGAGAACATGTTTATGATATGATAGGAAATACTTTTTTAACATATAAAAAGTGCAAATCACAAATAGATCACTAAATTTGATTAAATCAAATTAAAACTCTTCTATTAGAACTCTTTTCTTTGTTTACAGATGTAAGCTTTTTTCAAAATCCTACATTCTGAGATAACTTTTTAAAATACTTATAAGACCTGGGTGTAATCCCAGCACTTTGGGAGGTGGAGGCAAGAGGATTGCCTGAGCCTGGCAAGTTGGCAAGACCTTGTCTTTACAATAAAAAATAAATTTATCTGTTTGTGGTGGCATGTGCCTGTAGTTACAACTATTTGGAAGGCTAAGGTGGAAGGATCCCTTAAGACCAGCAGGTCGAGACTGCCGTGGCTTTGAGTGTGCCACTGCACTCCAGCCTGGGCAACAGATTGAGATTTCGACTCAAAAAAACAGAAAACGAAAAACAAAACCTATTAGAGTTCATGTCTAGAAAATAAAAATTAGTCCTACATGTTAATTAAAGACAAGTAGTACAAAAGAAAAAATGAACAAAAGTTATGAAAGGTAAATTATAAAAGAGCAAACCTAAATTAACAATAAATCTTTGAAAGAAACACACCCTTTCCCCTTGCTTTGTAATCAGAGGAATACTAATTAAAATGATAAGGACAGATTGTTTCTAACACATTAGATTGGTCACGAAAAATTGATAATAACAAATATTAGAGAGAATTAAAATGTAAGGAAAAGGAAGCTTCATACACTGCTGTAGGGGCTGTAGATAAAAACAATCACACTGGAGAATGATTTGACAATATGTCACAGAGCTGAAGATGCTCATGCACTATAACCAGCAATTCCACTATTGTATATATAAACTTTGCCATGTGCATCATAGCTTATGACCGTGAGTAACTGGAAACAACCTAAATGTATGTCAATAGAATAATTAATGAATATGATACATTCCTACAAGGAATACTATACAGTAGCTAGAATTAATGAGGTATATTTCTTAGTACCTCATTGGCCTGCTATATTCTCCAGTCTCCCTCCATCCTCCTACTACACTGGCCTCCTTTGGGGATTTGCACCTGTAATTCCCTCTATCTGGAACACACTTTCTCTGAGATCCTTGCAGTTTATTTGTGTGCTTTATTTTGTTTTCTGTTTTCATGTCATCTCCTTGGAAAGACCTTGTGTGGAAACTCTACAGAATATCGCACCTGCCCTACCTTTATCATTGTATGACCTCCTATGTTTGCTCTTGGGTCTGCTCTTTGCCCTACAAGATGATAAACTGCATAGGGGCAGCACTTTGTTTTGTTCACTATCGTATCCCCAGCTCCCGGAAGAGTGTCTAACACTCAGGTGATGCTGGATATGTATTTGTTAAAGTAATACACAGATACTTGTACACATTTGGATGTTTATGAGCTTCCTTCATCTGATTCTGGTACTTCCCCTTACTCATTTTATCTTGTAGAAATGGACCCAGTAGATCCCCCTTCTTTCTGCAAACCTTTTCCCAGTACTAACTAAGCAAGAAGAATGAGGGATGTAAAGGCAGCTTGTGAAAGTCTCATTGCTTTCTGGCAGCTTTCTCTTCTGGGTCCGTCTATGAGGCTCCCGTGGGCATGGATAAGTGGTCTATCCAGGACTAAGATCATGTCTAGCTAAGGAGCACTATAAGTTCCCTTCTTTGAGAAGCCTAGAAGATGGCGCAGCAGAATGAGGGGGAAAAATGGCTTCTGCTAAGTAAGATCCAAGTGAACTAATCTGCTTCTCCTTGTACTTTTTGTAATATAAATTACTCTGGAAAAGATCATTTAAAGCCACTGTCTAACATAATGTTTACATCCCGAGGGTTGGAAATGGAGGATCATTAAGTCTTTTAAACAACAAGGTAATGTTCAATTCCTGCTCTTCTGGGAAGGGATATCATTTCATGCACTGCAGGTGCTGATGCAAACTGCATCCTGGGAGTCCGAAAGCCTTTGGTACTCCTCTTCTGACCTGGGGTTCACTTTGTCTGCTCTGGGACAGGCTGGAAATCTGATCTCCTCCTTTCCTTAAGTTAAATGGTAAATTTTTCTTGAATTGGCTGTGCTAGAGGAAAGAATATGGGCTTTAAAATCAGGTAGACTTGGATTTGAACCATGGGCACATGACTTCCTAAGCACACGACCTCGGGCAAGTTGTTTAATTTCTGTTGATCCTCTCTTTCTTCACCTAAGTAATAGAGGTTATAATATATCTCCTACCTTTGGGTTTTGGGGTAGATACAATGAAATAGCAGATGTAAGGCACCATGCTACTTCCATGTGGACAGGCAAAAAGCACACTTTTTGGCCTAGCTTAAATCCTACCTCTCTCTGTGGAGGTATTAATAATTCACTTTAGTACAAATTCATACATGACTACAGTTAACTGAATTTCTTTTTTTCCCTCTAGCCTGGAGCTACGAGTACTTTGTCTTTCCGCATCTGGCTTAGCGGGATAAAGAAAAGCAACAAGTGATGGTAATAACTGATACCGCTCATGTCTTCATGGAGATCTCCATGTAACTAGATAACTTCCTTCCAGCCGCATGTGTGAGCTAAATTTACTGAGTAAAAGAAGAACTAAGAATGAAACAAGATGGGAGGGGGCCTGCCTCTGGATTTTTAATATTGTGACCTGAGGGAGTCTTAAACAAAATTAAGAGTTGAAATCTTCATTTTCAGGGAGTTCATCACAGCCAGGATTCAGAATCATATTGTTATACTTCTACTGAAAATCAACTAGTCTAGAGACTCCTAATCCAAAAGAATTATCTAAAAGCTAAATGAAGGAAACCAGACAAAGATGACATCATCTTGATATGTAAGAACACCTGCAATAATTAAAAGTTAATTGGAAATAAAGAAAGATCTTTACCCCTCTCCCCATTTTTCAGAATCTCTGTGTAAAGAATGATCATATTTATTATGTTCCTAAACTGGTTGTGTTCTTTTTTTTAACCTGGAATTTCCTCTGCTTGCTATTTGCTATATAGTACAGTAAGATGAGGAAAACACACTTGGGCTCAGGGGAGCTGAAATTGGATTCAAGTCACAGCCCTGACACTTATTAGATGCCATGACTCCACCTACCTTCACACACATTACAATTTAGGCAAATGAGGCCCAGGTAAGTTAGTATTGGCCTTGCAAAGGTCTTTGAGGGATGTTTGTGAAAGGTCTAGGACATAGGAGTTACCAAATAAATAACAGGTGCTACTATTATTATTAATCTTAACTACTCTCCTTCCCTCAGAAAAAGAGTTAAGGCAGGGTGTATCATCCTCTGCCCCTCTATTTAGATTAAAGAAGCTAAGCAATGTAACCAGTCTAATTCTAATGCACTATGTCAGGGACTGTGGATTGCCAGAAATTAGAGATTTTAGTAACATTATTTGTAAATGTCCTTGAGGGGTACATAGACATAGTTGTCTCTTGGTAAACAGGTAGGTTAACTTGTGTAACTCCTGTCTGTATTCATGGTTATTGCCTTCCTTTGTTCTTCTGACATTTTATTTCAACTTTCTATTTTCCATTTTCATGTTTTTTGTTGTTGTTGTTATTGAGAAGGCAGGATTTATTGAGAGGACAGAAATTCTCCCACATCGGGAGGGGACCCATGGGGATTGCCCCATTTTCATGCTTTTATATACAGAATATTCTCCTTCTTCAACCAATTCAGGTTTCTCATCTACAGATGCTAAAATCTAGCATTCTCAAGATAGTTTTCCATGGTTTACTCATCATACATGTAAAGTGGTTGTCAGTTGAGGGGGTTGAACCTACTAGGACCATTTGGCAATGTCTGGAGACATATTTAGTTGTCACAACTGGATTGGGGCATTATTAGTGGAATCTTGTGGGTAGAGGCCAGGGATACTGCCAAACATACTGAAATGCATACGACAACCCCTATAACAAAGAATCATCCACCTTAGAATGTTAATAACCCCCAGGTTGCTAAATCCTGAGCTAGGGTGACCTCAGACTTTTTCAATCAACCCAGGACATTTTGAGGAGTAAAAGAGAGCACTCTTAACAATTGAGCTGAGACAGCAGGTGTAAACTGGCACTAGTGCTGGCATACAGGGATCTATGCCCTCTCTTGAGTTTATTTTCTTTTGGACTGCTGAGATATTGCCCATAAGTGTAATTTTAATTTGCCTTCTTGGCTTGATTATGACCTTTCTCACAAATAAGACTCTCAGCTAACCAAAGATAGGTGGTGTGGCATGTACATCCTTCCCTTCTCCATCTAGTACTTTATACAGAGTATCAACTTCATAAACCTTCTTGATTGGCTGTACTTATTTATAATCTCTGTTCACAATTGGATCCTCCACAAAGCCTGCTATAAACTTTTCAACTATCAATTATATTATACATAAAAATGTGGGTGAAATGATGGAGAAGAATCCAAGTACCATTGCTTATAATGTAGAGAAGATTCTACCTCTACGATATGTAATTTGATGAAATATACTAAGCAAGGTACAATCCCCTTAATTGGTACTCGTTTCAATTACTCATGTTTACTGTAAATGTTCTCACTGCACAAAATGTGTTTCTGTTTAATTAGATAAAACTTTATTGTTGAAAGAGTGGTTTATCCATGTAGAATCAACAAAAATATAAAGAGTTTTTCAAATTCTGCCCAGGACACAGTAGGTACATAGTATATATTCGTTCCCTTTGCCTTCTTCCCATTACATGGGTCACTTTTTCAAAAACAATTTTAAGCCATTTAATTTTGTTTCATAATTTTTTGAAGTATTGATTCTAAGAGATATTTAAAGTTACTGAGAAGGTTAAAACTGGTTAGTTTGCAGAGGTTCTGGTAACAACATACCATAGACTGGTGGCTTATATAACAAAAAATTTTTATCTTACAATTCTGGAGATTAGAAGTACAAAAATTAAAATATTAGCAGGATTAGTTCTTTTGGAATGCTGTGAGGAAGAGATTTGTACCAGGCCTCTCTCCTTGGCTTGAAGATGGCATTGTTTTGTCCTTCATCTCTCTTTTTTTTTTTTGAGTTGGAGTCTCACTCTGTCGCCCAGACTGGAGTGCAGTGGCCACTCCCGGCCACCACAGCCTCGACCTGCTGGGCCTCCAGCTATCCTTCCGCCTCAGCCTTCCAAGTAGCTGGAACTACAGGTGCGCGCTACCACGCCTGGCTAATTTTTTGATTTATTGTAGAGATGAGGTCTCTCCAAGTTGCCCAGGCGGGTCTCTAACCCACGGGCTCAGGCAATCCACTCACCTCAGCCTCCCAGAGCGTGGGATTACAGGCTGAGCCACCAAGCCCGGCTCATCTCTCTTTACATTATCTTCAGAGGCATGTCTCTGTGTCTAAATTTCCCCTTCTAACTAGGATGTAAGTTATATTGGATCTGAACCTACTCTAGTGAACTCATTTTCATTTGACTACCTCTCTAAAGACTTTCTCTCCAAAATAACTCTCATTATTATGTACTAGGGGTTTAGGACTTCAACATGTGGATTTTGAGGGAACTCAGTTCAACACTTAGTAGTTGGTAATCAAGGAATTGGCATAAAAATTATAAGATAAATGTGGTAGAAACATTTCAAAATACCTTGCTATTATATATGAAGAGAAAGTTGTGGAGTCAATGCAGCTATGAAATATGAATGATAAAACTATTTTTATAAGCCACTGCAAAGTACATCATCATAGTTTACCTTTAAAAATATCATAAAGAATGTTCCTGAGAAAATCACATGGATCAAAAATGTGAACATCTTTCTTCTGAGCAACTCAAATACTTTGCCTGTCTTTTAAGTTTTTTTTCCTCCAAACTCTCTTGAGATGGGTAAGGGACATGCTTTAGGTGACAAACTGAGACGACAAATAAGTAAGATCATTTGCTTCACACCATCTTCACCTTCCAAAAGCAGAAATAAATTTGTCCTCTGTGTTTGCTTTATTGGAGGTATGTCTGCTTGACTGGTTAGAGCATGAACAAGATTATGGGATTCCAGGTTTGTTGATCTTTAAATGAATTGTATTCATGAAATAATCAGGGCGGAGGTGGGTCTTGAGGGAAGCCAAAGGATCTACCAGGCTGGGACTTGAGCCAAGTGAAGGCTTTGGCTTCTCAGCAAGGAAGAGACGAGTTAGCTGCTGTCTGCCTGCTATCTCAGAATGTGAGGAGGAAATTTAAGGAGATGTCTATATTTGTATAGGTATAAAACATATATGTATACGTTTTATTTATAGTTATATAAATTTAAAGATATATTAGATCTATCTCTATATAATTTCATATCTACCTACTTGTCAGAAAAGAATGGTGAACTGGAAGCTGGGTTCCGGCCACCATGCTGCCACTAGACTTGCTAAGTCCCTTAACCTGCTGGGCATCTGCTTTCTCAGCTGTACGTTGTGGGTATTAGCCTTGTTCCCCAGCAAGGTCTCCTACAACCTGAAAATCTTATGAGGGAGATGGTCCCAAGTATTGAAAGTGATGTTCATGTGGTTAACTCTAAGCATGCGTCTGCCCTCAAAAACCTGTAATTCTGTAATCTTGTCCCGACATTTTAGTGACCTCTGTAAGACTTGTTGCAGGGCAGGGAAGTGTCGGTGTTTTTAAAGCAAAAGGAAGGGTTCTCCATGAGCCTACTGCTGACCTTCTCACCTTGCTGTCCCCACTCATGCCCCCCTCACCCCCTACAGTCTCCACTCCTGGAATAGTCATCAGCTCTGTAGCCGGCTCCCTGGAACAGCAGGGCTTTCACACTGAGAACTCAAAAGTTAGGGTGGCAAAAATCTGTGCACTCAAGGAATTGCCTCTTGTGAACAGTTTCACCCATTCTGAAAGGAAGGGCAGTTACAGAAAGCATGGTGGAGGCCTGGACTGTTTAAACAGAGGCTTCTTATCTGCCTCTCACCCCACCGCAGGGCAGCCTCCCCAAGTTATCAGAGTGTCATTAGCAGGACAGCTGCTGGTAAACAAGGAGGATGTCGACACCCCTGCCTCAGTCAACAGGAATTTAACTTTAATCTGTCCCTTACTTAAAGAAACACCACTCTCGTTCTTTCTCTCCCTCCCCGGTGCATCATTTATTTATCTCCATCAACTTTCAGATAGAAGGTTGGCATTGACTCCGGAAAACCCACTGGGAGAGAAAATTAATAAGGTGCTAGGGACATTCACCTTAGGTCAATTCGAGGGGACACGGAGAGAAAAGGGAACTTGCTCAGGACTTCCCTGCTTAGCTGGAAACCGATCCTACATATTTATAAAGGTGAAACTGGAGGGCTGCCAAGCGCCTGCATTTAAGTGATTAACAAATGTTTCTCTTTAAGTGGACACCTCTTGTTCTAAATATATTTGACAAGAATGCAGAGAGTCATCTGGAGGGCAGAAGGGGCGAGCTGGGGCCTTCTCTCCCGAGGCTGGCAGCCTGGCAGGCCCAGCTCTCTGCTCGGTGCCAGCCCAGTTCACGTCGCCGGTGGGCAGGCTGCCAGCGCCAGCCGCTCCCCGCTGTTTAACGACAATGGATTTACTGCTTCTCTGCATATTGGTGTTATTTTGTATAAACAAGGTTAACACTCCTTTTAAATTAAATGCACCACCTGGTGACTGAGTGGGTGACCTTGCCAGCTCCCTTCACCTGGCTCGGGAAAGCCCGGGCTCTGTTCTGATTGCAACCTGTAGCTCTCCTTGGAATCTCCTTTGCTTCTCATTTAAATTTCGCTCCTGGAGGGAGTTGGCTGGTCCCTCGCCCTCTGACCCCGCCGCGGGGGTCGCGAACCGGTGGAGGCACTAGAGGCCCTCGCGGGTGACCACCTTTCACCGGGCGCGGGTTGGTGTCAGGCGTGCCCAGGGCCAGCGTGGGGCTGCTGCCGGCACCAGAGCCCCGGGGACCGCGCAGCTTGGGCAGCCGGTGTCACAGGAGAGTGACAGACGGTCTTGTGGACGCTGCCAAGGCTGCCCCTAAATAGAGATCTCCAGAGGGGGCAACACCATAAAAACGGTTCTTTGTGTTTCACTCTAGCGTGGTATTGCTCTAATATAGAGTTCGGCACTCTCCCCACCCTCCAGGAATTTGAACACCTGGAAAAATTCTCCTGACTTTCCATTTGAGGAAATTTAATGGTGTAAACAAACTCAGCAGGGAGCCCCCTTTGATATGGGAAGGCAGGGATCTGCCTTGCCGTGCAGAGCTGAAGGGCTCAGAATGCACTCTGCCTGGGAACGTCCAACTCTGCAAACGCTTTAAACACAGCTTGGAGTTGTTTAGGAACATTTAGGTAGCAGCACTGCCTTGGAAACGTCTAGAAACTTCACCTAGAAACTTCAAGTAAAACAAAGTGCAGTTACTCATTTTATTAAAGGTATCGCCTCACCCTCTTTTTGTTATTTGCCCATTTCTGAACAGGGCAGAATTATTCAGAAGTCTTTGCTGTACTACCAAAGCTTGATGAAGTCTAGACCGGTTTGTCAGACTATAAATAAGGAAATCAGACCTGGTTAGGTGAAGTGACTTCCCCAGGGTCACCTGATCCAGAAACTAAGTCTCCAGGCCCCTATGTCCAATGTTGTCGATGCTATTATTGTTTTCTGCAGAGGCCTACTTGACCCAGGGAGCATGCTGTGAGCTATGGTTGCAAGCAATTTGTCTTTACTCCTAGCAGCGAAGTAACTGGGTACAGTTTCTGCTTATAGTTTTATTCTTATAAGCTTATCTTTGCTTATAGCAATTCAGATTGGAATAATGTACCTGTTTCTTTAAATAGGCAGAGTAAAGTAATTTCAATAGGTGATATAATTGTGTTAGGATCCTAACAATTTTCTATAAATTTTATTAAAAAGAAGTTTGGATATGGATTTATTAATACCTTTCAATGTTTGCGGTAAAATGTGTCCTTCCTTCTGAATCTCTCCCTAAAGTGAAGATTTTGCATGTGTGTATGGGAGTGGGGAGAAACCCCAAACAACCTAACATGAATAAAATGCATTGTCCAAGTGCAGTAAGTGTTATAGTCTGTTTCTAAAGACATTAAATATTTAGTGTGGACATCCAGTGTGCTAGGTTTTGAGGACACGAAGGTAAATAAAACACAATGAGGACCTAGGTTAGTTAATGACTGAGGAAATTGATGTATATGTAAAGAACCATTGTGGGTAAAGTAAGTACAGGCAGTAGGTACCTAACTCCGGATATGCAAGCTGACGTCACAGAGCAAGTAGTGCTGTACTTTAGACAATCCCATGTGTGTGTGTTACTGTGAAACAGCTTGGCTTCCATAGTGGTTACTGTTTGCTAGGCATTGTCCTAAATGCTTGCCATATCCTTATCTTGATCTTCTAAAGTAAGAAATGTTATCAGCTCCATTTTACAAATAGGGAAACTGAGGTACAGAGAAATTAGGTAACTTGGACAAGATTTCACGAGGAGGAAATTCAAATCCAGGCAGTCTGCTGCCCTCTGTGATTCTGCGTTCGTCGTATTGGTATTGCCACAGATAGGCATTACTTTCTTCCATTCAAACACTCTGACTTCTAGGTACTAACTATCCCAATGGAACATAAACTTTTAACTTTAAAAATTTATTGATTGCCAGAACTTGTTGTGAGCTTTACATACAATGATCTTATTATCTTCTCTCCCTAAACTCTGAGACATAAATATTATTTTCTCATTTTATAGATGACAAAGCTGGGCCGTATCTCATCATTATCAGCAACAGTATTATCAACTTTCTTTTTATCTTATTAAATAACTTTATTGAAACTAGATTCTTAGAGGTTCTGGTAATAAATATTTTGAATATTCTTTTCTACTGTTATGGCTGAATTTCTAGGGTTTTTGTTTGGAAGTAGATGGCATGGAGGCCATGGCGGAAGACACACAGCAAACAAGACATCGCCATAAAATAAAGAATATACAATGAGGGTGTTTTGCAGAAATTACAAAAGGAAATAATTATTGAGAACTGAGATCACCAGAAATACAAGAAGTAATTGATAACTTATCAATTCCTACAATAGGCCTTCTTAAAGCAAATAGATTCTGTTACCTTTGGAAGATAATATAATATTATAATGACATAATATTACATATTACATATTAATAAAATAAAATAATAATAATATATAATACTAAAGAAAAATGGGAAGTCTATGAAGAAGAAAATAAATTTCATTACTGAAAATATTTCTGACATCACTTCTAGTCTTTTTTACTAACTCATGAATTTTATTAAGGAAAAATTATGAATAAATACATGAGTAGGATCACTGCCATGCATTTTTGAATGCTACATTTTCACTTCATAAGCATTTTTCTACTATGAAGTATTTTTAAAATTTCACTTTTTAATGATTACATCATTTCATTATAAGTGTTTGTTATAGTTTCCTATAATACAAATTAATAATTCCCCTATTCCTGGACCTATAGATTATTTCCAACTGTTGCTATTATAAATAATATTGTATGTAAATTTTGATTGCCTAAATGATTTTTTTCCTTCTTCAGTAGATTCCTTAGAAATGGAGTTTTTGAATCACAAAGAATTCAGAAACATAGAGAATTACAGCATGAGTGGGTTTGGAGGGGATAGAATAAAATTGGGAAGTTGAAGTATTTGGAAATTTTGCTGCTATGCTGTTTAACTTCTGTAAAAAAATTATATATGTATATACTTTTTGCAAAAACAGAAAATTATGGTGGATCATCTTCTGTATTCTACTTTGAGACTTCCATTGTATTTTATGTTGCTGCCTGGAGGGCTGGATTTCTGCTTGTTGGGTGTTAACAGGAAAAAAAAAAAAAGACACATCGTGGGGATGCTGGAATTTAACATGCCTACCATGGTTTGGAATTACCCTTAGGGAATTTCGAAATTCCAGTTTGTCAAGTATCCAGTCTCATTTTTTTTAAAAGAACACAGACTAGGAAAAGCAGAAGATTGCTATACACAGCTTTTACAAGAATTTATAAATTCTAGGGTAATAAGCGCACATGGTAAAAGGGTAAGTGGTTCCCTTATGGCCAATGAGAGACATGAATTTCCAAGGCATCTAACTTTCTCTTGCTTTATGGTTGAATGAATTTACATCACTACTTTAAATTGAAGTTGTGTTTAACAGTGTTTAATGTAACTTATAACTTATTCCAGCGTGGGAGAGAAAGGACCCACCACTGGCTATCAGTGCTCCTGGATCATCCCTTCTACCAGCTTACTTGCATTGGATTTAAGTCCATTTTCTGACAAGCCCAACTGTTGCCCCTCCCATTTGCCTGGCTGCTCCTTATTCAGCCTGGTAATCAGTGCTATCTGCTCGTACCCTTTTGCATCAGTCCGGATTGGGTTATCTCAGATTTCTACTTGGACTTGTTTAAGGTCACCACATCCTTCACCTCCTCAGTTCTGGTCCTAATACTATGTTCCTGGACAAAAAAATAACATTTGAGTGAAAAGCTTTTCTACTTGACAACACAGTTGAACAGATTTTGCTTTAATGAGATGAAATGAAGCCTGAATTTATCTGGAAATGTGTGGAATCAGTAGAGAGAAGTAAACACAACTCTAGGGAAGTGGGAAACCACTGTGTACAATTGAGCTTTTTCACTCTCAGGGATTTGGGCATTATTGTAAAGAATGATGTTTTCGAGCTTGCCACTAACAGAACAGATCTGTATTCATTGTGTACAGGGCTTCTGTTGAGAAAGTTGAGACTCCTTTTCCTTTTTGTCCTTATAGAGAAGCTCTTCACAGCCCCAAGACCCTGCTTTCCTGCTCCCATGCCGTACTGGAAAATGTTAGATATATTTAACTCAGAATAGTCTTGTCCCCTCCTGTGAAGAGTTAGATAGTTCCTATGGGGTGTTGGTGGCAGCATAAAATTACTGCTCACTGGAGTAACAGCTGCAAGTAAAGGAGAATTATATGAGTCCCTTCTATTTGTTCTTACTGTCTTTATTGTTCATTATAAGTTTCAAACAGCAGGCTTCACTCTGGCTAGGTTAAGCAGAAAAGGGATCTAAAGAGGAAATTGGGTAGCTCACAGAATCACTGGGGGACTGGAGAAACAGATTTGAGGCTAAGCTTCCAGAACATTAGTCAGATATAGATTCATTGTTCTCTGAGTGACTGTGGTCAAGTCACTTTCTCTCTCTTTCTTTCTCATCAGTGCCTCAACTCTCCTATATGTAAGGTACAGATAATACTATGTGTCAAATCATGCCCTCAAACTGTGACGTGAGCAGAGAGTTGCCATTGCTGCTTTATTGAGCAGAGGAGTCTGAGAAGTTTTCTGTAACCACTGCTGCTGCCTGCATGGATGGTTGCCAAGCCTGCATGGGGAACTCGACCTTGGCTCCTATGGCCACCCACGCCAACAAAATGGGAGCTCCACCAGGAATCTGAGTTCAGTTATATGGGTACGTTTCATGCCGGTGGCACATTGGGAGATACAAAGGAGGCTGGGAATTTGGGTTCTGACTTCTACAGTGGACTGTACATCTCAGTGAAGATTCCCCAGCTTTGCTTTCCGGCATACACATCCATTCCACAGAAAGATATCTTCCCTGTTCTAGACATGAACTTTCAAAACTTGCAAAGTGGTTAAGAACAGGGGCTTCAAAATTAGACATGGATTTGTTGCTCTCTGAATTAATATGGTCAAGTTACTTTCCCCCTCTCTCCTCTGTGCCTCAGCTTTCTTATATATGAGACACAGATAATACTCAGATACTACTATGTGCCTCAGAGGTTGTGACACAAAGTTAAACAAGCGTATATGTAAAATCGTTAGCATAGCGCTTTTATAATGTAGTGAGTTTTCGATATATGGTGGCTCTCATTCTGATTATTAGGAATGAGGGTTGAAAGTTTATGGTCTAAAAAAGAAAAAAATACTTATGATCAGAAGTCATAATGCTAATGCTAATAATAACAATAATAATCCTAATAATAGCAAGCCAGCCTTGACCCAAGCCACCCAAGTTCATCTTAATGTTTCTTATAACATATTTCAGTTAATACTGGGATTATATGGCAATAGCTGAACAATGGGAAAGTTTGAGGTCAGTGCTTCCTCAACTGTTTCCAAAATAAACAGTTACAGGAAGCTCACTACCCTGTGCATTAAAGCGCGGGGGGAATAAGGAGGGGGCTCTGTTACTCTGAGCTCACTACAGGAGATGTGGGAGCAGATCAATATGTGGTTAAGTGTTTTAACTGCACTTTTATTATGTTTGACAGTGATGACAACATAGTATGCACTGAATAAAATGACTAATGCACACATTTCTCCCTCATACATACTGCTTCTATTTTTCAAACCTCCTGAGTGAAAGGCAGTCATACAAAAAGCACGCAGAGTGGGAGTTCCGAATGGCTAGGGCCAAAATTGCCTACGGATTCCAGATTTCCAGAGTCACAGAGGGGAACCTAACTACCTGAAGCGGAAAGAACAAAAAAGGCTGCATGTTCAGTAGTTAATAGTCAGAGGAACTGGGAAAGGCCTGCTTAGTTACATAGCTGCATTTCTCTATCATCATGCCACGTCTCTTTCCCATCAAGTGGGCAGCGCTAGTGAGTGAAAAAATAAACAAGCACATCTAAGTGTACTGTAGATTTACACAGTACAAGGCTGAACTTTAAAAAAAAAATGCTTTAACTCAAGCAACTTTCCTAAATCATATTAGATGCCACCCAATTGTACCTCTCCACTGACACCCAGATGTTTCCACTTGGAATAGAGACCTCAGCAGGCAGCATCCAGATGTTTTGAGGGGGCAGAGGAAGTGCTTTCATTTGTGGCAAATTTGAGAAGTGAAGATTCATTGACTCATGTAATATTAATCTTCCTACATAAGGAAATTGGAGCCAAGCTGTTTGCCCACTTTCCTAGTGACACGTGGGGTCATTTAGCTGGGGTGGGGCAGTGGGGATCGCCTTTGGCTGGGATTGTGTACAGATGGCACCGAATTCCAAAATACCCACCACGATTTCTGATTAGCCCTATGCAATTCTTCCTATTCACTTAAAGACCCTTTAGAGAGAAGGAGGAAACTTTTTTGAAGGTGCTTCCTTGTAATTCTGGCCCAAGCCACCACCACCACCTCACACTTAGACTCCTGCAGTCCTCTGCTCAGTATTTGTTCTGGAATTTGTTCTGCTACCCGAAACCCTCCAGTTTCTCACCTCACTTAGGTTTCTCATCTCACTTGGTTGAAGAGATTTTATAAATACATGTTTCCATTAGTTTCATCATCTTTTTTTTCTGCTTAGCTCTCTGACTCCATTTTCTTTCACTTCTCTGGACTCCACCTTGCCCTTCCACCTTGCTCACACTACTGCAGCCAAGTGCTACTGTTCTGTTACTCAAATTTACTTTGCACCTTCCTGCTTGGATGACTGTGTGTGGTCTTTGCCTCTATTTTTTCTTTGTCCAAAATATTCTTCCATGGATATTCCCATAGCCCTCACACATTTCATTCAGGTTTCTGCCCAAGGCTTAACTCTTGGGCCTAGAACCATACCCTAGCACAAGCTGTGCACTCACTCACCAAATACTTAGATAAATGAACACAATCATTGTTGATCTTTATGCTTTCATGTGGTTTATGAAAGATTTGTTCCTACTGTATGAACATCGATGAGACTCGTATTTTATTTTATTTTATTGCTTACAATATTCATTTTTCCTTAAAAAATTAGGTGAAGAATGGAGAGAACAAACTATTTCCCAAAGTTTTCAGAGTCAACATTCTATGATCAGAACAGGATCAAGGATTTTGCCGTTTTGTTGCTTCTTTGGAAGGAAAAATTATAGTTCTTCAGGTAGCCACCTCATTAACAAATGATTAATAGATAAACTGCATCTCTGTTGTCTGAAGTGATACTTTAGTGCACTTGGATTTATTTAGGAGCAGGACTTACAAGGAAGAGTGAGAGCATTTCTGTCCCTACTCCCAGTTCCATCTATTTCTCTATCTGGATCCAAGGGGACATTAGATATATGCATTCTACCCTGAAACTTTCCCATTACATTGTTATTTTTTTAACCTACCTATGTAATCTGATCTCTTTTAGATGTTTAAATTAAAAATACTTGAAGAAGTCAAATCCCTTTACTTTTTACACTTTTCTATTGGCATCTTCTGCTTTTTTGTACCTCATGGTTCCCTTTTACAGTTCTTTCGAGGTGGATTACTCATTGACTTGTTTTACGGCAGCAACAAAGACCTTAAAATAAGTTCAAAATCAATATTTATAAACCAAATGAATGATGATTTGGCCCCAATTTTACAGCATAAAAGCCTAAACTTGCTACCTTCCAGACCTAATACTATTCATAATTTCTTAAAATTTGCTGGGGCATGTTTTAGAAGAAAGTGATTGTTTTCATATATGGTGCGATAACAAAGATGATAGCATGACTGTATTTCCTAAAATGAACCATTTATTTCCAATTTTGAAATTCTTTTCATCAAAATAGTTTCCCTCTCAACAAGATGCCTTTTTTCTGCGTAGAAAAGAGAGCATGGATCTATTAAAAACTGCATGTAGCGCTCCAAAGCACTGGTCCACGCAGCACCGTGGGTGTGGCGGTGGGGACAGAGCTCCGTCAGCTGTCAGATCAGTGGTGAGGGGACCCCAATTGTGAACTGCGCAGGCGAGGAATCCAGGTTGGTGCTCCTTATGAGAATCTAATGCCTCATTTCCCTGCCCCCGCCAATCCTCCCCTCCATGGAAAAATGGTCTTCCATGAAACGCTCACTGATGCCAAAAAGGTTGGGGACTGCTGCTCTAAAGAAACTCAAGAAACCAAGTATTAGCTGTGAATAAACTTGCTCATCATGGCACAAGTGTTGACCTAAATCACCTCTGGTTATATTAAGGCGAAAGGAGGGCACTTTAGAACTGCAGTTGGCTACGCAATCCTTGACACAGAAACACACCAATTCAAGACCTTATGCTAGAGACTTCCCTTCAATTGCCCTTCAAAGATAGGAAAAATCCTAGCAAGTCACTGTTCTTGGTTTAAATGATGCTCACAGAAAAGAAAAAGAAAAAAAAAATCTGACTTCCTTTCCATTTCAGCAGTTTTAATTCTTCAAATCAAACAGAGAAAAGATTTGTAATTGGGAGTTCAAGGCCAATCATAGTTTTTCTGCTTAGCAGTGCTTCTATATGTATACGCTGAGATTTCTTGAGTTTGAACATTTCAATGGTACAACATTCACATCTTTTTATTTTTGGACCTTACTGAAATAAATGGAAATACTGTATAATCTATTAGTGTAGGAGAGATTATGCAGTTTATTATTTACAGCTTTTTAAATCTATATTTTTTTGCTGCTAATAATGATACTAGAATTTTAAATATGCTGTCTTCCACCAAATGGTCTTGAATAATGCTTCCATGTTCTTAATTGTGCTTTTTGTAAGTCAGTTGCATAAAATCTTTTGATGTAATTTTAAAGATCTCTTTTGTAGAAACATGGGGTCTTGTAATTGGTTGAGTACAACTATCCAGTCTGAGAGGATGACCTTTCGCCCTCTACCCAAAAAGAGCACTTTGGAGAGAGAGGTGCCATAATCTGGGTTTAAGCCTTCTTACCAGCATGTGGAGAGTCCATTTTCTGAGCCACACACAAACAGTGGCAAGAAGGCCCAGCTTCGACATTAATTTAGTGCTTCTCATATTGCTCTTGAGAAAATCCACTCTTTGGGGAGGAAGAAAGGACCTTATACCAAGGCTCTGTCCCCAAGTTTAGGTGCCAGCACCCAAATCCTAAGAATCAGTTGCAGGCAACTGTGAAGAGGGAGGAAGGTTCAAGTCTGGTTCTAGTGAGGTGAGATTGACACCTATTAATTCATTTGCAAGGCTGGGAGAAATGCTGAATCCTGGCTTAGGACATCAGTGGACCACTTCCCAACAAACAAGTGGACAAAAAGATGACACCACCACCAGAATGGACTTTTAAAGAATGAATTGAGTGTACCTTTTAACACTTGATTTTGGTTTGGAGACGTATCCCCAAATTAAATGAAAAGATAGAGCTTGGTTTTATAGAAACATTGAAGGATGGCAATTCATGCAATAAAGTAAAAACTCTTTTGACAATTTTTCCATGAGCGTCAACAGAAGAGTTTGACTAATGTTTTTATCTGTAAATACTTTTTAAAAAAGCTTTAAACATGCCTACAGATTTTGTTTGTTTGCTTTTGAGGGGCTTGTTTTTTGTTTTCCACGAAAATTAAAATTCCTAGATTCTATAAATTCTAGATGGCAAAAACTTACCCTTAGTATTTGGCTCAAAGTGTTGTTAGCACATTTATGTGGCAACAGAGACGTTTCAGTTCTGCTTTTCTTCAGAGCTACATGGTATGAGTTAGACAAGTAAACTTGGCTTTCTCTGTTCTGACCATACTTTGGGGAAGCTAAAACAAGAATGGCCCCAGGATTCTCATCTATGCCAGATTTTACCAGGGCAACCCTGCTTTTATCTACTTTAGATATTGAACATCCATAAAGTTTTTTCTTTTTCTGTTTTTTAAATTGTGAGAAAATACATATAACATATCGTTTACCTTTGGTGACATTAATCACATTTACAATGTTGTGGTGTAACCGCCGCCACTGGAACATTTTCACCATCCCAAAAGGAAGCCATACCCATTAAGCAGTTACTTTCCATTTCCCCCTTTTCCACCAGCCCCTGGCAACCACTAATCAACTTTCTGTCTCCATGGACTTGCCAACTTCGGATTTTTCTATTTCATATACAGTATGTTGCCTTCTGTGTCTGGCTTCTTTTTTTTTTAAATTTTATTTTAAAGATGTGGGGTAAAATTCAGGGTTAGGTATTCAAATGTTGATTATGCAGTACCATAATGTTTTCAACTGAGGTTCATTTACATTGTAACATACCTCAGAACTCCATTTCCTTTTTATGGCTGAATAGTATTCAATTGCATGGATATGTCACATTTAACAACAAAAAAATCCCTTCATTAGTTGATGGACGTTGGAGTTTTTTCCACTATTTTGCTATTGTGAATAGTGCCGGCATGAGCGTTTGGGTGCATGTTTTTGTTTGAACATCAGTTCTTTGCAGAATGTACCCAGGAGTGGAGTTTCTGGGTCACATAGCATTCTCTATTGAACTCACTGAGGAATCACTAAATTGCTTTCCATGGTGGCTGCACCATTTTACATTCCTGCTAACAACATACTAGGGTTCCAGTTTCTCAACATCCTTGTCAACACTTGTTATTGTCAGTTGCTTTGATAACTACCTTAGTGTATGTGAAGTGGTATCTCATTGTTGTTTTGATTTGCATTTCCCTAGTGGTATTGATGTTAAACATCTCTTCATGTGCTTGTTGGCCATTTGTATTATCTAATTAGAAAGTTTTCTTTTTGAGAAAGAGGTTTTCAGCTTCATAAACACAGATTGGAAATTATATTTAAAACATATCGATTTTTCTAGCTCAGCCTGATTTTTCTGAGAGGTTGCTCTTGGGCTTGAAACAAACAGTACAAATCCTGCCAGACGCCAGTGACCATGGTGTGAGCTCCTGAGCTGTTAGGTTCTACCTGCTGGTGCCTCCCTATGTCTCTTGACTTCTGTAGCTGAAATTTATGTGTTATCTCTTCTTCCTTCTGTCCAATTGACATTATAACTCATGTCAGACTTGATTTGTAGCTTTGGTCTTTATATTCCTTCCTCCTGGCACAGAAGTTAAGAGCATGTGCTCCAGAGTTGGACTGTGAGGGATAGAATCTCATCAACTCCACATTCCAGTTGTAGGATCTTGAATAATTTACTCTCCAATGTCTCAGTTTTCTCAACTCTAGAAAGGCTATATTCATAGTACTCGTCATAAGGATTTATTGTATTAAATAAAATAATGTGTATAAATTATATAGCCTAGTGTTTTAGCACTGAGTAAGAAGTACTTTAAAACGTCTCACCTCTCCCTTTGCAAGCTGGTATCCTTGAGTTGACAACCCACCTGGGTTCCCTCATAAGTTCTGGATGATATGACTCTCTAGTGTTCTTAAGATACTGTTGTTAGAACCAGCTTTAAAGGCATTGGAACTCAATATACAATTTCTGAAAGTCATGTGAATTAGCAAATTAATTTATAATTTGTTATGCTGCAATTCAGTCCTGGGAATGTAATACCATTTATTCCTGAACAGGAAATTTAATATCATCTACTTTTTGAAGGCTTAACATATGCCAACCACTTTCTACTAGAAGCTTACGTACATTATTTCTAATCCTAATAATAACCATGAAAGTTGATACAATTATTTCTATTTTATAGTTGAGACAAAATTGAAGTTGAGAGAGTAACTGACCAAGTTCTCAAGGCAGATTTACAAGTAGCAAGGCTAAAATTTAACTCCAAGACCACTTGACCCCAATTTTTTGTTCCTTTTTTGTTACCATCTGACATTAAAATGAATTGCTTTAGGAGCTTCCAAAAATGCTTGATATTTTAAAAGAAACTTCTGAAGGTGTACAGACCAATGAATACTGTTAATGTATTATTATGCATTCTCTGGACAAACTTCATTTCTGTTCACATCTTTTCCATTCCTCTTCCTTGTCATTCCTGCTCATTCCTTTTCTACCAGATGACAGATGACTAAACAAAAAAATAAAATGTGAAGCAAGTTCTGTTTTACTCATGGAGGTGGAAATTGGGTGTGTATTGTTTGTTGTTCGAACTTGAAGAAGATTCTCCAAGAATTAAGAAATCTTTATCTGACTGAATAGAGGTTGTAGAATTATGATTATTATGTGTCTTTATCTCTTGTTCCTGAAAAACTATAATCTAAAGCAAATGTTCTGAAAGTTTGTAAATGAAAAGAATGTTACACAGGATGATACATTCACATTTGCAATGCTTAACATAAAGCCAATTATAATATTGAAGTTAAAATTAATTCAGCCTTAAGTCATTCAGATAATTGGATAAATATAATTTATATTTAATCAGATTTAATTAGCATGTTTTTATATATCAATTTCTAAAGAACAAAGAACTATGCTGCCCACTTTCTTTTCATGTGGGTCTGGGGTGGCAAAATACAGTTTCTACTCAGGTTTCTGTTAAATCTCTCAAATAATTATTTATTTATTCCTTGTTTGAAATTACCGACAATGTCACCCTCAGACCTTTGTGGGTGGCAGTTGGGGGAACTTTGTAGTCACCTGGACCTGAACTCCAAGCTCTACTTTCTACTTGGTGCCTGGACACATTTTACTTTCTTCTTGACTTTTTCACTTGTTCTCCTTTCCTATTTATTCCAATTTTTATGTTATCTTGGTGTATTAGAGCTATAACTCATATTAACTCCTTTGGAGAATATAATAGAGTAAAATGAAAATATAATTTAACACATACTGTAATAGATTTCCTACAGATTACTTGAGCTCTGAATGTCCCTGGTATAGCCTGGCTTCCAATGGTAAAAAGCCAGATATGATTTCAAGCCTATCCAACAGGAATGACTGATTCTAATCGCCTCATTTCTTGAATTTCTTATGCAATGGTATAGTCATGTAACTAAGCAAGTACTAGAGAATGTATATATGTTCCAGATGTGTCTATTTGTAGCTACTCCTATTTAAAATGGCCAACTGGGCCCAAGTTCAGAGAAACAATTGAGGTTATTCCAAAATTTGTTCAGTGCTAATGTAATTTGAAAGATAAGTAATAATAACACACATTTCAAACTTAATATTCTGTGGACTAAGCAAAATAGACAATTGGACCACGCTTAGCAGGGTCTGGGAAGAAAAGTCCCCTGTTCAACCATCTGGTGAAGCCTTGCCTTGCTTATTTCAAGCAATATCAGAAATTTGGTTGATAGCAGCATCATTAGAACGTTTCATTCAAAGCTTAGTGTGAGTTTTA
The DNA here is from genome assembly GCA_963574415.1 of Tarsius wallacei. Classification (NCBI taxonomy): domain Eukaryota; kingdom Metazoa; phylum Chordata; class Mammalia; order Primates; family Tarsiidae; genus Tarsius; species Tarsius wallacei. Next base: position 10,575 of record CAUYQG010142750.1, on the reverse strand, counting down.
TTTGATCTTGCAGGGCCCATCTGGACGTTCACGAGAGAAGCTTGCCTGCCTGCAAATGAGCTTACTTTTGTGTGTGGGCTGCCACAGGTTGGGCCGCCACGAGCACAGGGACTGGAGCAACCTTTGGCTCAGGTGCGTAGGAGGCAGGTGCTGGGCAGCAGGGAGTAGTTAAAACATCACTTGAAATGTCCCAGTGGAGTATAATCATTTATGGACTTAATAAGATGTTGTGATTGCAGATATAATTATTTGGGAGAGTTGACTATTGGTCCCTGTTAGAGATGTCAGGAGCAAGCTATTCACAAATACTTGAAAAATAAAACAATGTTACATTCACTCATAACAGTAGTAACTATAAAGGACTAAGCAGACTGTAATGTACACAGCTAGATACTGTTAATTGGAAACAACAATTTAAATATAATGTTGATAAATCGATTTAAAATATTGTTCTCAATGTGATTTTGATTTGCGTTTCTCTGTTGTTAAGTGAGGCGGAACACTTATTCACGTGTCTGTTGGCTGACCATATATCTTCTTTTGAGAAGTGTCTATGCATGTCTTTTGCCCACTTTTTAATGTGGCTGTTGTTTTTTTTCTTTCAGCGCATTTGAGTTCCCTGTGGATCCTAGATATTAGGCCTTTGTCAGATATACAGTTGGCAGATGCTATTTTCCCATTCTATGGACTGTCTCCCTGCTTTCTTGACAGTTTATTTTGCTTTGCAGAAGCTTGTTAGAGGTCCCACTTGTCTATCTTATTTCTTAAGGTATGGGCACTTAAGGTTCTGAATAGGAATTGGTCGCCAGTTCCAATCTCCATAAGGGTGTCGCCTGCATTTTCTAAGATTCTTATAGTTTGAGGTTGATTTTAGATTTTTAATGAAAGTGTTTGCCTAAATGTTAGCTGTGTTAACTAATCAGCTGATCATGCTGGGAGAAGTGCTTTTATTTTCAATGACTTTTACTAATAGTATGGGACAGTGAGATATACATCAGAGAAAGATGAACAAGAAACCATAGCTCTGTCAAAGATTGTTTTCTTTCAAAAGCAATACAATAACATTAAAGTAAAATTCTAAGGCAATAGTAATCTCATTATTCTAGTAAAAAACTATCTTCCCCTGTATATATGTCTCCCATTGTTTGCCATGTATGAACATTTTTATGTTGTTGCAATCATACCATACTTATTATTTTGCAGTCTGCTTTTTAAAATTTATATTATAAAAGACTTGATGTTTATACATACTCTTTAAAATGATAATTTTTTAAAGATCGCATGCTGATAAGCTGTCTTTTTTTAGACATTCTCTGTGGTTGGAAATTTTTAGTCACATATAAGCTTTTGCTTTATTAGAAACCATGGCAGTGAACAAACATTTTCCTTTACCAGAAAGTGATGGTTTGAATGCTGTCTTCAAAACTCATGCTGAAACTCAATCTTCAACAAGGCAGTATTGATAGGCGAGGCCTTTAAGGCATGATTGGGCTGTGGATTCATAGATTAATGGGTCAATGGGTTCACAGGTTGTCATGGGAGTGGGACTGGTCACTTTATAAGAAGAGGAAGAGAGACCTGAGCAAACGAGCACACTCAGCACCCTGCCATGTGATGCCCCGTGCCACCTCAGGGCTGTGAAGAGTCACCATCAGCAAGAAAACCCTCACTAGATGTGTCCCCTCAACCTTGAACTTCCCAGACTCCAGACTGTTAAAAAAATTTCTTTTTTTAATAAATTAACCAGTCTCAGACATTCAGTTATAGCAACAGAAAAAGGACTAAGAAATGAACTAAGAAGTACATTGTGTTCTAAAAAGGTTGCAAAACAATACTAGCGATTTCCAGTTTCATCATGTCTTCACCAGCATGAGACATTACCACTTTTTACATGTTTTGATAATTTGGTGTAAAAAGTTTCCTAAAGTTTATTTTGATTTGCATTCCTTTGATTACAAGGGAGAAGGAACATTTTTCACATGCATTTCCTTACTGTCATTACACTGATGAAAATAAATGAAGAATGGGGTAATTCTAATAAACGAACTATATCGATTCTATCTCCTGACTGGAGATTAATTTGGTCCCCATATGTCAGCTTCATTGCCTCTTGAGCACTTATAAATCGGTGTGTCATTATCGGCTTTCTCCCCAACTCTACCCTTGGTCCACCTAAGGGCAGGGCCACGTCTTCTTGGTTACTGTGTTTGGTACAGTACACAAGCTGGAATACTAAATAGCTTCCATGAATGGAGTTCAACCCCTTTATGCTCTTTGTAGTACTATCAGCCCTATCCCTAAGAAAAGGAAATTGAGGCCGAGAGAGGGCAAATGACTTACTCAAGGTCATACAGGTAGTGATTTGGCAGAGCCAGGGTTTGACTCCAAATCTGCCCCTCCAAAGTTCATGCTTTCTCCAATGTGCCGCCTACTCTAGCTGATCACGAAATTAACCTGCCCCAGATCATTGTAATGAACAGCTCATTAAAAATGACTTTAATCCTCTTGACACAGGTTGTGTATCAATTTTCAGTAGCATTCACATATTTGTCAAGGGTGAGTTCAGCAGGATACAAGGTTCTTCTCACAGCAGTCTCAGACAATGTGATCCCATAGAAAGAGACCGTGAGAAGGATCTGAACTCTTAGCCCAGTCTGGACCCGGTCTTTACTGTAACTCAGGCACCAGATATCATTAATTCTTGCTCACTGATTTCATTAATATTCAAGAATCAAGACTATACTTTCAGGGATCATTTCTGTAGTTCGTTACTAGAGAAGTGTCTCTGATGGTGTAGAGCTCCAGAAACCACGATGATCATTCTTGCATTCCTTCAGGAGAGCAAGAGGGAGAGGACGCAGGCTGAGTTAAAAAAAAAAAAAGATTCAAGAACCGCGGATTCACATCCAAAAGTGCATTCACTGTGATCCAAATCTACTGGACAGAAGTCTGTTATGTGCAAATTAATAAGACACATGGCTCTTCTCTTAGATGCCTCATCTTTGAGTGCTTTCCCAAACATTTCTTTTTGGGGAGCTAATGTGTCTTTTAATTTCTTTTTCCTTTACGCTGCTTAATGAAGTCTTGGTTACAACCTGACTCACACTAAACAATGCTGCTCTATAAACATGGGAATTTGATAGGTAATTAGTGGCTGGACAGCCCTGGCTACGGGCTCAGGTCAGCTGTGTGTCCTTCTCCCTTTGGGGGACTGGGTGAAGACAATAATTCTGGGCAATTTTCTACCTTGGTGACTGGACTGGAATATTTAGGGCTTGCTTCTGTTTTTAGTGGGGGAAGACACTCTAAAATACTTGAGATTCCGAAGTATGTTTATAGGAATTGTGAACAGGGGGGATGAATACGCTTGATTGCTTACAAAATATTAAATTGAGAATGAAGACTATCTGTGAGAATGCACAGCAAATCCTACTTAAATCTAGCATTCCATTCAAGTTCCGCTATTAAGCAGCCATGTGATATAAGATATGTGATAGGAAAAGTACCTTGTTTGGATCGACTAATCCCACGTCCATCACTATCTAAGTGACCTTAGCTTCTTTTTTATTTATTTATTTATTTATTTATTTTTGAGTTGGAGTCTCACTCTGTCACCCAGACTGGAGTGCAGTGGCCGCTCCCAGCCACCGCAGCCTCGACCTGCAGGGCTCTGGCGATCTTTCCTCCTCAGCCTTCCAAGTAGCTGGAACTACAGGCGCGTGCTACCACGCCTGGCTAATTTTTTTTTATTTATTGTAGAGATGATGTCTTGTCAAGTTGCTCAGGAGGGTCTCGAACCCACGGGCTCAGGCAATCCACTCACCTCAGCCTCCCAAAGTGCGGGATTACAGGCTGAGCCACCAAGCCCAGCTACCTTAGCGTCTAATAAAATTGAATGTTTATCAAGCTTCCATTATGGGCCAGTCACTGAATGAAGTACTTATTTATGAAACATATTTATTTCTCACATCCTACGAGGTAGAGACTATTATAATCCCCATCCTACAAACAATAAAAAAGGAGGTCTACAAAGGTGATGTAATTTGTTCAACATTATAAAGCTATAAAGTGGCAAGGTCAAAAATATTTATTTAAAATATAGCATGTAGACAGAAAAGTGTGCTCACCTTAAGGTATAGTTTGAGTTATCAAAAGGTGAATACGCTCGTGGAACCACCATCCAGTACAAGAAATAGAACCTTAAAAGCACCCCAGTCAGGCGCGGTGGCTCATGCCTATAATCCCTGCACTTTGGGAGGTCGAGATGAGAGGATTGCCTGAGCCCATGGGTTTGAGACCAGCCTGGGCAACTTGGTGAGACCTCGTCTCTACAATAAATCAAAAAAGTACCCGGGCATGGTGGTGCGTGCCTGAAGTTCCAGCTACTTGGAAAGCTGAGGCAGAAAGATCACCTGAGCCCAGCAGGTCGAGGCTGCAGTAGCTGTGAGCACACCACTGCACTCCAGCCTGGGCAACAGAGACTGATTCAAAAAAAAAAAAAAGAAGAAGAAGAAATCAGGGCTGGGTGCAGTGACTCAAGCCTATAATCCCAGCACTTTGGGAGGCCGAGGTAAGAGGATTATCAGAGCTCAGGGGTTCAAGACCAGCCTGGGCAACTTGGTGAGATCTCATCTCCATAATAAATCAAAAATTAGCTGGGCATGGTGGTGTGTGCCTGTGGTTCCAGCTACTTGGAAGGCTGAGGCAGAAGGATCACCTGAACCCAGCAGGTTGAAGCTGCCGTGGCTATGAGTGTGCTACTGCACTCCAGCCTGGGTGATAGAGTGAGACTCAGACTCACACACACACACACACACACACATACACACACCCCAGAAGCTATGTTTTTGGTGTTCCCTATGACTACCTGTCGCTCCTCCCGAAAGGTAACCACCATTCTGACTGCTAATACCATATCATGGTTTTGCCTATTTTTAAACTTTCATATAAATGGAATCTCTTACAAATGTGGCCTTTTGTGTCTGGCTTCCTTCACTTACTGATTCTTAGGTGTGGTGTAAGATAGGGACCACGTTTTATTGTTTTGCATCCATCGCCATTTATTAAAAAGACATCCTGCCCCCACTGCTCTGCAGCGGCACTTTAATCACAAGTCAGGTGTGCCTATGTGTGTGGGTTTTTCCAGACTTCCTGCTTTGTTCTGATCATCTGTTTGTCTCTCCTGTGTCAATACCACACTGAAGTCTTTCTTTCTGAAGTCTTGGTATTCAGTTGAGAATTTCTTCCCATTTTGTTCTTCAAAGTTGCTTGGTTATTATAGTCCTATAACTTGAAGAATCAGCTTATTAATTTTTGCAAAGTACCTGCCGGAATTTTCATTGAGATTGCACTGCACTGGAATAAGTCAATTTGAGGACTGATATCTTGAGATAATTGAATTTTTAGCTCATAAACTTTTCTCCATTTATTTATGCCTTCTTTATGTTCTTAATAATGATTTGCAGTTTTCTTTTTTTTTTTGAGTCGGAGTCTCACTCTGTCACCCAGACTGGAGTGCAGTGGCCGCTCCCGGCCACCGCAGCCTCGACCTGCTGGTCTCCGGCGATCCTTCCGCCTCAGCCTTCGGAGTAGCCGGAATTACAGGCACGTGCTACCATGCCCGGCTGATTTTTTGATTTATTGTAGAGATGAGGTCTCACCAAGTTGCCCAGGCGGGTCTGGAACCCTCAGGCTCAGGCAATTCACTCACCTCGGCCTCCCAAAGCGCGGGATTACAGACTGAGCCACCGAGCCCGGCCGATTTGCAGTTTTCAACATAGAATTCTTGAATATGTTTTTGTTGGATTTATTTCTAACAAGATTTATTCATTGTGTTACATTTATTCAATTTTAAAAACACTATCTTTTAAATATAGGTTGCAATTGTAGTTTATATAACTGATTTCTGTAAATTGACTGTGTTTCCAACAACCTTGCTAAGTTCACTTATTAAACCGAATAGTTTATCTGTAGATTATCTGGAATTTTCTAAACACAAAATTATATAATATGCAAATAATTGCAGTTTTATTCCTTACCAGTCCCTGTATCTTCTATTTCTTTTTCTTATCTTCTTGTGCTATGACCTTAAGTTGAGAAACAAGGGGCTATTCAAGCAACAGTCCTTGTCTTATTACGTTCTTGGAGGGAAACTTACAAAAATTCGCCTTCATATTGTTTGCAATGAATTTTTTAAATAGATCCTTAAAAATCAGATTAGGGAAATTCTCTTCCATTATCAGTGTGCTATGAATTTTTAATAAATGCATGTTGCATTTTATCAAATGCTGCTTCTACATTTATTGAGATAATTGTATAATTTTATCCATTTATTACATTATTCCATTAATGTGATAAAGAACACTGATAAATTTTTTAAATCAATTTTTCAATAATAAACCAGCTTTGCTTTCTTCAAATAAATCTAGTTTGGTTGTGATGAATTATTTTTTTCTTCATAATGCTTTTTTTTGTTTGCTAGTATTTTGTTTAATATTTTTGCATTTCTATCCTATAATTTTCCTTTCTTATAAAGTTCTTACCAAATGTTAGAACCAGGCTTTTCTGGTCTCATGAAAATCTTGAGGAATCTTTCCTTTTTTCTGTTTTCTGGAAGAGTTATGTAAAATTTATGATTTTTTTTTTTTTTTTTTGTAAATGGTAGCATTCACTGGAGAAGCCATGTGAGTCTGGAGTATTTTTTGTAGGAATGTTTTAAATTATATATTCAATTATTTTGATTTTTTTTTTGAGTCAGAGTCTCACTCTGTCACCCAGGCTGAAGCACAGTGGCACACTTACAGCCACCGCAGCCTCAACCTGCTGGTCTCAGGCAATACTTCTGCCTCAACCTTCCAAGTAGCTGGAACTACAGGCATGCACCACCACATCTGGCTAAATTTTTTGATTTATTGTAGAGATGAGGTCTCGCCAGGTTGCCCAGATTGGTCTCAAACTCATGGACTCAGACAATCCTCTCACCTTCACCTCCTAAAGTGCTGGCATTACAGGTGTGAGCCACAGCGCCTGGCTTATTTTACTTTCTTTGGTTTTAATCTGTAATTCTTTTTATAACTTCTTAGAATATTTATTATTATTTAGACTATTACTTGAAGTCTTTTTTGATACAGCTTCATGTAAGCATAAGTTCAGTTGCAGCCCACAAATTTGTATTTAGGATATTTACATTATAATTCAGTTCAAAATATGTACTAATTTCCATTGTCATTTCATCTTTGACTTGTGGTTTATCTTGAAGTATATTTTTGAATTTCCAAACACATTGAGATTTTCTAGTTATCTTTTTGTTGTTGATTTCTAGCCAAATAACACCAGAATGCAGTCTGTGGGATTTAAATTCTTTGACATTTTTTAAGACTTGTTTTATGACTCAGCATGTGATTAAATTTATAAAAAGTTCTGTATGCACTTGAAGCCAGTGTATATTCTTCAACTGTTGGGGTTCAATGTTCTTCTGCCATTTAGTTTAAGTTGGTTAAATAAGTTTTTCAAATCACCTGTCTTTGTTCTCATTTTTGCCCATTCTATCGTTTACTGAAAGATGTGTTGAATTTTCCTACTATGATCATTACTTTATTTACTCCTCCTTATAGTCGGCCCATTTTTCTTCATATAATTTGAAGCTATGTTATCATTTTTTTTTTTTTTGAGTTGGAGTCTCACTCTGTCACCCAGGTTGGAGGGCAGTGGCATGCTCCCTGGCCACCACAGCCTCGACCTGCTGGACTCCGGTGATCCTTCTGCCTCAGCCTTCCAAGTAGCTGGAACTACAGGCATGCACTCCCACGCCCAGCTAATTTTTTTGATTTATTGTAGAGATGAGGTCTTGCCATGTTGCCCAGGCTGGTCTTGAACCCACGGGCTCAGGCAATTCACTCACCTTGGCCTCCCAAAGCGCGGGATTACAGGCTGAGCCACCGAACCCGGCCGAAGCTATGTTATTAAGGAACACACAAATTTTTTAGTTGTTATGTCTTCCTGGTGGATTGAATATTTTATAACTATGATATATCCCTTGTTAATGATGCTTCTTGGTTTACTGTCTACTTTGTCTAATATTAGTACTATAGCTTGAGGTTGTTTGCTGAGAGTTTTTGTCATAAATGAATGCTGAATATCGTCATGTGCTTTTCCTGCATTTGTCAAGATGATCATAGAGCTGTTCTTCTTTTGTGGATATGGTATAAAACGTGCTATTCAAACATGCTAAACATTCATCCATTTGGCAAATATTTGTGAGCAGTTATTTCCCCCAGGTGCTATGTTGGATGGTAGAGATACAACTCAGACTGTCTTCCTTGAACTGGAGTCTCGGTCTATCCTTTGGGCTCTAAAGTGAGGTCTCCAGTGGTCACCAACTCTGAAGTCTCCACCCGATATTACTTCAAGTTTAAGGAGTGTGATGCCCCCAGTGACCTGAATCTTGCAGTTCTCTGGAATTTCCAGGGGCGAATGCATAACCCCAAGAATGAGGCATGTCAGGAAATCTTGCTGGGGAAAGAGAGAGTTAGCCCCTCAGTTACTACTAAAAGTTAACTTTTAACTTCGATACCTGGACTATGACACAGTCCCTGGGGGACAAAGCATCTTGTCCCTGACCCGTCATAGCTAAAGAGTGGAGATTATAGCCCTGGTGTTTATGACTTTCTTCTCTACCTGAGAGGGAAGGGACTATCACTCTTTGAAGTACTGTAAAAATGGAAAACAACAACCCCATCATCCTTTTCCATGTGAAAGAGTTTTATTGAATTAGAGAAAGAATATTAAGTAATATAAAAGAGATACCCAACTGTGGCAATGACCAAGGCCAGTGTCTCACCAGTCTTAGAGCTGTGGACCATAACGCCCACTCTGAGACCTCTTTTCTTATAAGACAAAGGATTGGGCGCCCTTAGAACCCCCACTGTGTCCCACCCGGAGCTCTGACAGCTTCATTGCTGGCTCCCTGCCCCTGGTCTTCCTTCCCACTAATCCATTCTTTCCAAGCTTAGCCAGGGGGTTCTTCCCAAACTAAAATCTAGGCATGAAATTTCTCCGCTTAAAATTTCCCATTGATGGTTGGGCACAGTGACTCATGCCTATAATCCCAGCCCTTTGGGAGGCTGAGGTGAGAGGATTTTCTGAGCTCACGGGTTTGAGACCAGCCTGGGAAACTTGGCAAGACCGCATTTCTACAATAAATCAAAAAATTAGCTGGGCATGGTGGTGCATGCCTGTAGTTGCAGCTACTTAGAAGGCTGAGGTGGAAGGATCCCCTGAGCCCAGCTGGTCGAGGCTGCAGTGGCCATGAGTGTGCCACTGTCCTTCAGCCTGGGCAACAGAGTGAGACTCCAATTCAAAAAAAAAAAAACATTCCCACTGATGTCTCAGAACCTTCAGGATGACAATCAAACTCCAAACATGATAAGTATCAGGCCCTTGTGGCCCAGCTTCTGCCACTACCCAGCCTTCTCTCCCCTCCATTCCATCTGGTCCTCTGGACCCAGTCATTTGAGCCAATGTTCCCCTTACTCATGGCCTGCGTCCGCCCACACCATCATGTGGCTGCCACCCATACCTCGGTGGGCACGACTTTCCATCTGTGATATGTGCAACAGCCACTTGGGTGGTCACTCAAGCAAAACCAGCCCTTCTTCCCACCTCAGTGCCCAAGAGGGTCACTTGACTACTGGATTTCGAGTTCAGGTTTACTGAACATTTACTGAGACCCACACTAAGACACTTCATACACGCTGTGTGGATTGGTCACATTCCAAGCAGCACAGTGCCAGTGCAGGGGTCTCAGAAATAGGACAACTCAAGCAGCCAAGGTTTTGCTGGGCTACTACTGAGTGTGCAGCTCTAGTTTCTGGTGTGCAGCTGCAGAATGAGCACGTGGTTATCCCGCAAACCAGCAATCCTGACCAGCCAGCCAGCACTCTTTTAATTCTCTGTGATCGTTAATTCTTCCTTTGTGAGAGTTGAAGGACCCCTTAAGAGGTATCTAGCCCAGACCTTTTTTTTTTTTTTTTTTTTTTTTAGTCAGAGTTTAACTCTGTCCCCCAGGCTGGAGTGCAGTGGCATGCTCACGGCCAACCCTGCATCAACCTGCTGTAGCCCTGACCTTTAACCCACCTCCTTAGTCTTTCATTCCTCCCTTGGTACATAATAACTAATAATTGCTGAAAGCAAACACCCTTATGGGAGAATTAACACTCATATTGAACCCTGACTCGCAGCTTTACATGTAAAAACAAATGGTAAGCTGGGCACGGTGGCTCACGCCTGTAATCCCAGCACTTTGGGAGGATGAGGTAAGAGGATTGCCTGAGCCCAGTGTTCAAGACCAGCCTGGGCAACTTGGTGAGACCACATCCCTACAATAAATCAAAAAAATAATTAGCCAGGCTTGGTGGCACATGCCTGTAGTTCCAGTTACTTGGAAGGCTGAGGTGGAAGGATTGCTTGAGCCCAGCAGGTCAAGGCTGCGGTGGCCATGAGTAAGGGGAACATTGGCTCAAATGACTGGGTCCAGAGGACCAGATGGAATGGAGGGGAGAGAAGGCTGGGTAGTGG